>JACBKR010004767.1:0-21968 GCA_014218235.1 Colocasia esculenta | reverse complement strand
ACAAACCTAAGGAAATCATCATTGACCACAGTTGTCAATGCGCCAGGTGCCCCAAGGCATTCTTGGGGTTCTCGGATGTCTAGGCACTCAGTGTGGTATCTCCCCCCATATGGAATCTATGTATTTAAAGGTATATAATGAATCCATGGTTATAAAAATGCAATAAAATGTTAATGTGACATTATAGTTAAAATTAGAACATATTATTCACTACAAAGCTCCGACATGGCTGGTCCCAAGCCTGGATTAGAAAGGATGAGGGTTTGCATTAGGTCGACAACAACAATAAAATAATATTGAATGTTTATACGAAGTTTGATCTAAATATTTGTGCTAATGTTAGGGAGTTCCTTAGAAGCGACGTGTGGTTTAAACACAAACATAACACTTGATAGAAATATTTAACTGAACAAGATTCATGTAGCCGACCCCAAATAATGGGATAAGGCTCTAATGATGATGATCATGAGTATTTTCTACAAAAACTTATTAAAAGTATACTGAATTTAAATAGTTCTTGAAAATTATGACTTTTTTACATTTAATAATTATGTACTCTTCACAACCATTACATTAGAATGTGAACATTATCATAGTTACAACCATTAGACTGTGAACTAATGACTATAAATGATTACAGGCTCCTAATTGTTAAAAGCCCGAACTCTAACCCAAAACCTAGGCATTGACTTGAGGTAATCCTCTACATATATATAAGTGAAACTCTCATGGATTTCTAATATGGGGCTAAACCACAACACCCTCTGATGCGGAAGTGGGACTATGGACAACGCAAATTTGGCGATAACGACATCTTTATGGCTTGGCGAAGAGTTCTCACATTATTGATGTATTTACTTTAATTATTTGAGCATTTGGTTGTAAGAATAAGGCCCAAATGAGGCCCAATAGTGCATTTCTTATTTTCTGGTCATTTTCGGGTGCGAATTTTGCCCTATTTTTAGGTCTAAGGTTATTTTAGTAAAAAAAAAGAATCAAAGTAGGGTTAGGGCTAGTCTAACTCCTATAAATAATCTTGTAGTCTCTCTTTTGAACAGAGGAATGGTTGAACACAGAATTGTGAACCCCAGAGCAATGTAGCTCCTCCTTTCTCCGTGGATTCCGGTTTTCTCTCTTCCCTCCCCGTGGATTCCGGCTTCTCTTTCTCCTTCTCCACCCCCTCTCTGCTGTCCCGCATCACATCAGACTTCAACTTAACAGTAGAAACCCATTTTCGTTCAATGGGCTTAATGCCAGGAGGAGAAGAAATGAGATCCCATGTATTGGTTTTTGCAAAAGCCTCTAACTCCTCATCCATAGCCTGCTGCCAATACTCATGTTTCATAGCCTGGGAGTAAGAAGTGGGATTGCAAACTGTGGTTAAGGTAGATAGAAAGGAAGTGGTGGGAAAGCCATAGCAATTAGGTGGATGAGTGGGTTAGGTAGATCTCTTAGAACTTGGGAATCAAGGTTAGGAGTGTGTCCAGGTTCAGCAGCCAGTTGGGAAGGTTCAACATGTCTAGCAGGTGCAAATGCAGTGGAAATTGAGGTTCCTGAGCTGCATCCTGTAGATTTCTCCCTTTGCTTATAGACCAAGCCTGATTTAAATCTGCAAGAAGTGTTGACTGCAGGAGGTGAAATAAATAAATGCAAAGTGGAGGAAGAAACACGAGACAAGGATCAATGATTATGATAAAAGTAGTCAAAGAAAACATTATGAGAAATAAACAACTTTGCAGAGTGTTATTTAATCAAATAAAAATTTCAAATGTGCATAGTTGTCCTCAGATGTGTCTATTATTATTATTGTATGCATCCTTCTAAGTTCATGTCTGCACCATATTAGTGACAAGTACTTTCTTTAGGTTATGGTACATTTGTCAAAGATATTCCCAAAGGATACAGAAGCTCCAGCTGGTGGAGTTGATGACATGACAAAGCTTTCATATTTACATGAACCTGGTGTTTTGCAGAATTTGGCAACCAGATATGAACTTAATGAAATTTATGTAAGTGATTTCATCCTTCTTTGCATTTAAACTTTCTCTGTGCAGATATTAGTTACTGCATCAAGGGAAAAACTGGTACTGTCCATGCAACATCTTGTGATGATTGTTTCTGAATTTATGGCAGACATACACAGGAAATATTCTTATTGCGGTAAATCCATTTCAAAGGTTACCTCATCTGTATGATGCCCACATGATGGAACAATATAAGGGTGCATCCCTTGGAGAGCTAAGTCCTCATGTTTTTGCTGTGGCGGATGTTGCTTACAGGTGACTATTATGATTTTTATATATGGCCTTTTGAATTCAACTGCAAAATACCCACACAACATGTTTCTCCTTCTAGACTAGAACGTGGATTTGTCCATGACCTAAGGTTTAATAATTATTCAGAATGCTAGAATTGACAACATCACATTTCTAGGAGGGTGTTTCGACTAATAGCCGGGAAATTGCAATTTACCACTTACACACGTTACTGTTGGGATCAAATTGTGCAATGTCTATGGTTTAAAACTGGCAGTTCTGGACTGGAAGCTGCCAAACTGGGTCAGAACTGGTTAGAACCAATCTGTTTCTACCAGCTATGGGGTCAAACTAGAGGCCTGAACCGGTCTGAATTTTTTTAAACATCCAGAGACTTCTACTAAGTTGAAGCCGGTTATTTTTCTTTTCTCTTCGGTCATTTTCCCACCCTGAAGTCTATGCTTTTATGCATTTTTGTACAACTTATACTGGTTCGTTCTGAGCATGAAGAGTGGTATGGAAACAGTTCTTTCCAGTTGTCCGAGTCCAGCTTTTAGAATGGCAGGATCGGAATCGGGGGACAATGGGATCGGGATTGGATCGGCGATCTGGCTGATTCTCAGGGAGTCTGGATCGGCCAGATCAAAAAATAATTTTATTTGTAAAAAAATAGGGAAAATCCAAAAAAATCAGAAAAAACATGGAAAAATATGTCTTCAATATTTACACACACACACACACACATATATATATATATGATATATTTAATCATACTCATAAATTTACCCATTAATATATATACATATGCAACATATATGTAATCATATACTATATACATATCATATTAATGTATAAACATAATTCATTTGTATATCAATCATATATTAATGTGTTTGTGCATGTTAATGTACATAGAATCATGCATTAGTGTAAATATAATAACAATATGCACATAACATAATTAATATGTATATGAATCGTATGATCATATAGTTAATGTTCATGTATTATTGTGTAAACATAATTAATATGTATATCAATCAAATATTAATGTATGTGTGTGCTAATGTATGTACATACAATCGTATATTAATGTAAATATAATAACAATCATATATTAATGTGTGTGTTAATGTACATACAATCATATGTTAATGTAAATATAATAACAAGCACATGTATATAGTTAATGCATATACATGTGCATATAGTTAATTCATGTATGTATATATAAATATGTAAATTATTGTACACTTAATACAAGTATTAATTAATATATAATTAAAAAATTGTGTGGCAGAATCGGCCGATCCGGAACGATCTGGGCTGATTCTGCTCGATTCCGGCCTATTCTGCTGGGATTTTGACTAAGGGGGTTCCCCCCCAGGATCGATCCAGATTCGGGATCGGCCGGTTCTGAAGGGTCATAATTTGTAAATCTGTACATTATAGTATGTCAGAAGGGTATGAATGCAATTATGTTTCTTAGAAGCAAGTTCTTTTCAGTTGAATTTCCTAAGATGGCATCTGTCAATCATCCCTTTCTTTTTCTATGGTATATATGTATTCTTCAGGCATTATTCACTGTTTCAGGGCAATGATAAATGAGGGGAAAAGCAATTCAATCCTTGTTAGTGGTGAAAGTGGTGCTGGTAAGACTGAAACCACAAAGATGCTCATGCGCTATCTTGCCTACTTGGGTGGTCGAGCAGTGACAGAAGGACGGACAGTTGAACAACAAGTTCTAGAAGTAAGTTAGTTGTTTTCACTAATGAAACAGATCTTTTCAGTTGTGCCTATTATATGTTTGAACATGTCTTCTCTTGCAACATTTTTTCTTATTTTAGTGAATATCTGCTTCAAATAACTCTGTTCTACACTATGAATTTCCAGAAACCAAATTTTGCAGAAGGAGAGATTTCACCTGCAAAAATTGTGCCTAACTTTCTTTCTTTCCTTTTCCAGTCAAATCCCGTTCTTGAAGCATTCGGCAACGCAAAGACTGTCAGAAATAACAATTCCAGGTTATAGCTTCCTGGACTTTACATTTATCTTTAATACATTTTATCTGATATTGTGTTTGAATTACCCTTTTTTTAGGGAAAGGGATGGTTCAAACACAGAGTTATTATAAACATGCACCACATGATCATTCTTGTGCTTCTACTCTTCAAGAATGTTTGTCCAAGAAAATCTGAAAGTATCTTATTCATGGAGTTCTGTACATATTCCTCATGCAGCCGCTTTGGGAAATTTGTTGAGATTCAATTTAATAAACATGGAAAGATTTCAGGAGCTGCTATCAGAACATATCTTCTTGAGAGATCTCGTGTTTGCCAAATTTCTGATCCTGAGCGTAACTACCATTGTTTTTACCTTCTTTGCGCTGCACCGGCAGAGGTACAATTTTACTTTTGTTTTCCTTGAACATGAAACTTCAATTTTTTATAATTTCTGTGGCACATCATTTCAGTATGAGTTGGAATTCCAATTTTGTTCTTTTTTTGATGCATTATTTCTGTAGGAGATTGAGAAGTATAAATTGGGACATCCTAGTTCATTTCACTATCTGAATCAATCAAAATGCTATGAGCTGGTTGGTGTTAATGATGCCCGTGAATACCTTGCCACTAGGAGAGCCATGGATATTGTTGGAATCAGTGCACAAGAACAGGTAAGCTAGATATCTATCAGTGGCGCACATGACTGGCAGATAAAGGACAAGACTTCTCCAAGGTATTTCTGATTTATGTTCTCCTTCCTTCAGGATGCAATTTTCAGAGTGATTGCAGCAATACTTCATCTTGGAAATATTGACTTTGAGAAAGGAAAGGAAATTGATTCCTCTGTTCCAAAAGATGACAAATCAAAGTTCCATCTTCAAACAACAGCAGACCTCCTCATGTACTTTTTGTTTACCTATTATTTTTTAATTGAACAGCTTTCATACATTAGCAAGCATTTATGTATTTTTGGATTTATTTGTCTATCAGGTGTGATTCTAAAGCCTTGGAAGATGCACTATGCAAACGTGTAATGGTGACTCCTGAAGAAGTTATTCAGAGAACTCTAGATCCTTTAGGTGCAGCTGTTAGTAGGGATGGTTTAGCAAAGACATTATATTCCCGCTTATTTGATTGGTAAGATGTTATAGTAAGTAGTATAGAAGCAGCCTCTTATGACTACGCTAATTTTGAGAATTGTATTGTAGTCTAAAAAAAATGATGTTTTGGTGTTCAAATCTTCAGGCTTGTAGATAAAATTAATGTATCAATTGGACAAGATCCAAACTCGAAGTCTTTGATTGGTGTCCTTGACATATATGGTTTTGAAAGTTTTAAGACCAACAGGTAGCATTTCATTTCTGGATTTCTTTTCTCTTATTGACATCTAGCATTGTGCACCTCACTGTCAATGCTTGGTAATTGCTAAGCATATATCCTCTGTCTTGTGTAGTTTTGAGCAGTTCTGTATTAACTATACAAATGAGAAGTTGCAACAACATTTCAATCAGGTGACCTTTACCTTCCTATGACCAAATTGGTCTGCCACTGTTAACTTTCAGCCAAAAATTAATTTCTTTTTTGGATTTCAGCATGTGTTCAAGATGGAACAAGAGGAGTACACAAAAGAAGCAATTGACTGGAGCTACATTGAATTGTTGACAATCAGGATGTCTTGGATCTCATTGAGAAGGTGTTTTATTCTCTCTCTCTCTCTTTTTTTTTTTCACTTGTGTGGGAGATTCATATCATCTTATATCCAATTGCTACATCCTGTAGTTTTCTCAATGGGATGAAAATTGAGACAACTTAATATCTTGTGTTTCTTTCACAGAAACCTGGAGGAATTATTGCTCTTCTTGATGAGGCTTGGTAGGTTATATGATTCTTAACTTATGTTTCTTTGGTCTTTCTTATTTCTGATATTTTTTAAGTCACTTGATAAATACTTTGGTTATTTGGAGTCTTGGACATTGGTGTGCTCGAATGCTTGTTTTGAATTTAGTAGATTGTATGCTGCATAGTTTAATTTTGACTTCCATATGCTGTCTACTTACCAGTTTTTAAACTCTCTTTTCCTTTTTCAGCATGTTTCCAAAGTCAACGCATGAAACATTTGCTCAGAAGCTTTATCAGACATTCAAAGTACACAACGTTTTATCAAGCCAAAGCTTTCTCGCACAGATTTTACTATAGCTCATTATGCTGGAGAGGTAAGTTTTTGTTACAGAGTTATTATTATGTGAGGATAAACAGGATTCCACATTTATTTGATATTTAATTTAATTATCAGGTTTTTGTATCAATCTCATCTGTTTCTAGACAGAATAAAGACTACATTGTGCCCGAACATCAGACCTTTTGAGTGCTTCAAACTGCAGTTTTGTAGCCGGCTTTTTCCTCCAGCAGAGGAAACAACTAAATCTCTCCAAGTTTTCTTCTATTGGTTCTCGTTTTAAGGTATATTGTGTTTAGATTCTGACTTTAGATTTTGTGATTAAGAAGTTTCTCACATGATATTGTTTGACTGATTAATGCAGCTACAATTGCAATCTCTGATGGAGACGTTGAGTTCAACAGAGCCTCATTACATTAGATGTGTCAAGCCCAACAATCTTTTGAAGCCTTCTGTATTTGAAAATGTCATATCACAACATTGCGATGTGGTGTGAGTAATTTGAACCATTGTGCTGTTTTTTTCTCAATTCTTTATATGAGGCCTGCCTATACTGGAAAACTCATTTATAATGTGATAAACATTGTGGAAATAAAGAGGAGCTGATGCTGTGACGTTAAACTTAAAGGAGTTCCAGCTTCTTTCAGAAGTAAATATTTGTGGAATTAACTATCTGGGAAGCTGATATGCTTTCTTTCCTAAGAAGTCTGCAATAATGCTATCAGATGGAAGGAGATTCAGTTGGCTTTCTTAGACTTTCCTAGTGAGAGATGCTCTGGGAAATGGGTGGCCATCATGAACAAATAGCGCCTTGGGGGGGGGCATCAAGTGGTTGCCGGCGAGTGTTGAGGGCCCATGGGGGTGTTGCCACCAAGTTCAGGACGTGCTTTGGGTGTGGGAGGCGTGGCCATATCAGACGGTGGTGCCCTTCATTCCATCCGGCTGCAGAGGAGTGGGGAAGATGCGGGTTAACCAGTCGGGGGAGGAGAATGTGAGTGGTAACGATCTCAGGGAGCCCCGAACAATGGCGCCAGGAGAGGAGGTCCACGGGAAGGCAGAAGCTTCCCCGATGTCGTCCAGGGTGGCCCGAGGAGCAGGAAGGTCCTTGAGGTGGGGGAGCTGCCAGAAAACTTTCTAAATGCTGGAAGGGTCAAATGCACAGGTTTTGGCATGTCTCTACTGGAGGTGCCACTGAAACTTGGGGGATCAAGCAGAGTCCAATGGCTTTGACAGGGGGTGAATGGAGGTAGCTAGAGTATCCAATCGGTTGTTCTTGGCAGTGGTGGCAACCAACGAGTCGTCCGTCCGGGGTCTGGAAGCCACACAGTGGTGCCCAAGGGAGCATGAAGTCCTTGAGGTGGGGGGCTGCTGGAAGACTTTCTTAAATGCTGGAAGGGTCAAATGCCACAGGTTTTGGCATGTCTCTACTGGAGGGTGCCGCTGAAACTTGGGGATCAGCAGAGTCTAATGGCTTTGACAGGGGTGAATGGGAGGTAGCTAGAGTATCCAATCGGTTGTTCGTGGCAGTGGGTGGCAACGATGAGGGGTGGAGAAATTGTTAGGTGCAGGGGTGGTCACGTCGGAAGGGGCCATTCTCATTGTGAGATGATCGTTGGCGACATGGGCACCTCCCTACACTCCCGGAGAGAAGCATAATGTCTTCTTCGACGGGATCTCCATCTACCTTTGCAAGAGGAAGGGGTCGGCCTACTGGTTCGCCGTTTTGGCTCCCTGGTTAAGGGTGGGGACGAGTTGAAGCTTGCTGCAACCCTGCAGTGAGCAGCCAGGAGGATGTGCCGGCAGTCATCGTCACGGGGATAGATGGGATTGATTCGTCATTTGGTATGCGGTGATGGAGGAGAGAGAAGCCTCCGCCGTCAACCTTAGGGCTTCCACCTGAGGGTCGAAGGTTAACACGATGGGGGGGGGGGGAGGTAGGGCGGGCGATTCGAATTCAAATCGTGCTGGCTATCGGATCCCCTCGGACAGTGATGCGGTATTGGATCCAGTTTTTTTTAATCCAGGCCGGATGCGACCCTGTCAGTACCTCGCCGAAAAGATCAGATCACCTAGGGCCCGGATATTGTACCCTTGACTTACTTGATATCTGGAAATGTTCACATATCGGATCGCTAGGGCCTGTTATGGGCTTCTTCCTCGCCCGACATGGGATGGGTCTTCTGGAGCCCTATCCAGTGAGTCTCCTCCCGGAGAACCCGTCCACCCCAATGACGGTTGCGGACGGATCGGTGGCGACTGGGAACTGCAAGCTGCCGTTTGTTTGGAGCTTCCCCTCATGGGAAGCGCCTGCAGGTTTGGCTCCCTGTGCCGGGCTGATAGCGGGTTAGGGTGAGCAGAGCATTGGGTGCTCTCTCCGGAGGAAACTGGTGGGCCAGGTGCCCAAGCTCTCTTTGCTTCTGGCATGAGACATGATCAGGCACTCTCTCTTCTTCGTCGTTTGTTGGCAGACAGACCCATTTCCATGGCTGGACCAGCTGCTCTGGGTGATCTCTGATTCGATGTCGGCGGTGAAACAAGGGTGTGTGCCCCTACTTGCTGTCTTGCGGTGACCAGGAAGATGCTAATGCCAGGGCCTTAGCCCTGTTTGATGACGACGCCGCTGGAGTGAGGGCAGGCCCACTTGATTGGGGAATGTCAATGAAGCCGCCAGACAGGAGGATATTGATGGCTCAGAAAAGGCCAGGTTAGGTACGGAGGAGGTGAAGGCTTTATTCAAGGAATGGAAAGCTTGTGCACAGACCAGGCAAGGGAGGTGGCCAAGAGGTTGACATATCCTTCTCGGCGGCAGAAAAGACTTAAAGGGAGTGTTTTCAAAAATCAATAAACGATGTAGTGCCATATCAGGGCGGGAGAAAGGTCACTGCTGAGAGAGTGGAGTGAGTGTAGAAGATGGGGGAGTGAGGGGGTTTGAGTGTCATAATGAGAACCCACTCATGGAATGGGAGGGGTGTTGGAACACGGATTTTTCTTCTTATTTTTTTTTTTCATTTCGATTTTATATCTAAAAGTTCGCGAAAGGTGAACTTCGGTCGCCCCCGGGAGGGTTCCCGTTCGTTGATCCTTTTCGCTTGCTTTTGCGGGCGTGCCAGACTGTTTACGAGAAACAGACAAAGATTTATTTCACGAGGGTATTGGTGCGAACCCTGATACCCTTGAATTTCATTTATTTTCCCGGCTGCGCTCGCGTTCAGGGCGATTGGAGTGGTCGTGTACTGGCCTTCCCCACCAACCGAAGTCGGTGTTTCATTTACATCGAGTATAATACTCGAATACCTTCGGATGCGTAATGCTTGTTAAAAGACCGTATGCCGAAATTTAAAGAAAAAGACAGATGACAAGTAAATTTCCACAATTTTTACTCAAGCTCATGTCATTTATTTATGACATTTACATTTGTGCCTTTAGTGGGGTTTTTTGTACCTCCACTGGGCGATTACAAGCATTTCGTGTATTGGTGTCAACGACGGGGTGTTTGCGCCTCCGTCGGACGTTACATGGTGTGGGGATACATAAATGTCCGTGACAGGTGTTTGTGCCTCCGTCGGACGTTTACAAACTTGTCGGTCCTCGATGCTCGAGGCACCCCGTGCCTCCGCCGAGCATTTACCGACCATTTATCCTTTTAAGTCTACGACAGGGTGTTTGTGCCGCTGTCGACAACGTTGCCTCAATGCACGTCATTTGGTGACGACGAAGGACTTAAATACAAACGCTGAGAGTCATGTGACAACCTGTGGCGTCTTCTTGCGGACGTGGCGCAATGCAGCCCGAACGCTGGGGACGAAACACCAACGGGCGCCAAGGACTTCTCCTCAACACGTGCGGCCTACTTAAGCTCGCGCACGGACCAGCCGAAGCGTTCACGCAAAACTGATGGCGTGGTTTCTCGGGGGTGTTTAGGAATGGTTCCGAGCCCGTTTAGGCCTGTCGGCGTGTTGTTGCCACCGCGGACAGCATTGCCTCTACGCACGTCGTTTGGTGACAGCGGAGGACTTAAATATGTGCCTCAACGAGTGTCGTTTTATGACACCGAGGACTTAATTGGGCCTCGACGTGTGTCGTTTTATGACACCGGGACTTAAATGAAAACGCCGGGGTCTATGACAACCTGTGGTGTCTTCTCACGGACGAGCGCAGGAGGCCCGATCGTGAAGGACAGAACACCGACAGACGCCAAGACTTCTCCCCAGTACGTGCGGCCTATTTAAGCTCGCGCACTAAGGCGGGACCTTGAGTGGCAGGCGATTTGTTCGCCCCCGGGGCCCGGCCTATCTTCTGGCTCCTTTTTTTTTTGGGCTGAAATGGCGCGCCTTTGAATGGGGTATGCCCCCGGTGTCCGGCAGAGCGCGAGCGTCGAGGCCGATGGCGAACCGGCGGAGGTGCCCACACGAGAGGCTGACTGGCGGAGGGGGCCGCCAGTCAGTACCCTGACCGCCCCTCCTGGCGGCGGAGGGGGGCCGCCGTCAGGGGGCCTGACCATCGCCCCTCCTGACTGGCGGAGGGGGCCACCCGGCGGCCCTCCCTGCCTGCGGGGGGGCAGACCGGCGCCCCTCCTGGCTGGCGGAGGGGGGCCGCCGGTCAGGGGGCCTGACCGCGCCCCCTCCTTGCTGGCGGAGGGGGGCCGCCGGTCAGGCCCCCTGACCGCGACCCTCCTGACTGCGCGGGGGCCGCCAGTCAGGTACCTGTTGACACGGGAAAGATATCACTTTGACATATCATTTGATTTTGGATTGCTCATTTGATTTTATCTGGTTCATGTATCATTTCATTTGGGTATTCATTTATTTCACATGCTTTGATTTGTGTATTGTGATTTGCGGGGCGTGCCAGTCTGTCTAACAGACAGAAAAAGAGTCCGCGCAATGCGGAGAAGGTATTTTTGGGTGTCCATGGAACGGACGGTATGATGTCCGTGGAACGGACGGGTATGATGTCCGAGGAACGGACGGGTATGATGTCCGAGGAACGGACGGGTATGATGTCCGTGGGACGGACGGGTATGATGTCCGTGGGACGGACGGTATGATGTCCGAGGGACGGACGGGTATGATGTCCGAGGAACGGACGGGTGCGCCGTATTTTAATCTGAACTCCTTGAGTCCCGTATCTATACTCATCAGGTGATTGAGGTAGCATGTGTTGGACCTCTGTCTCCATCGACTGGAGTCGATGTTACATTTACATCGAGTTAAGACTCTTGGTGTTATTTTAACACCAGTTTTAACTCGAATACCATTCATAGCAAAGGGGATGAGAAAATACACACTTTTTTAGAAAATCCTGGTCATGATGTATCATTTTTTCTTTTGGTTATTTTGAAATACTTTTGCTTTGAGTGTTTCATTTTTGAAAAGACTGCCCTTTGGGAGTCCGAGATATGACTTTTAAGAAGGGAACAGATGTATTTCCGTGAACCCATTTGGTCTCCCTCCTCTCCTTTTTTTTTTTTAGAAAGATGTTGTTTGAAGTTTATTTTGGAAAACCTGAGGATTATTATTGCAGACGGTATATACCCGTGTATTTGATTCTGAACTTGGGGGAGGTCGTGATTCAAAGTAGCATTTCTGTATTAAAGAGTTGCTACATTATTTTTTTATGACATGATATTCTTTTACAACATCCTTCTTTTAAATGAAGTCTGAATTGAGGCAGAATTTCCTTTCTCCTCGTTCATTGTTTCATTTATTCATCATTCATTTTTCTTTGCTTGTATGAGTATGATTTTCAAAGAACGTATGTCGTATTTCCATGGACGTTCTTGTCAATTTGAAGCTCCTTTCTGAAAACTGTCCACATGAACGCAGTTCTTGTGAGTATGCATTTATGCTGCTCTCTGGAGTAACTGAGCACAGTTCGGGTCCTATCACAGTTCGGGTCCTGTCACAGTTCGGGTCCTGTCCTCTTTTTCTTTGGATGTGTGTATATCATCACCACTATCATAAATTTATTTTGACAGAGTTTCTGCCTATGCGGAATGCCTTCACGGGGATATATTCATATGAACATGTACTTATATCCATGTGTCCTCAGAGAATCTTTGCCCGGAGGGAATTTGCCCTAAAAAAGGTATGTGTATATGATCATAAATTTGCAGTTTACACATATTTTCTCACCGGCATTCCTATTTGAATGGAGTCCGGCAAAAGGTACCATCTGCATATGCAGAATCCTTTTTGAGAGGCATACGCATATAATTGCAGATTTATGATTATATAGACATGTCCGTAGTCGGAGACTCCATTTGGGCAGAGTTTCCTCTTGGGAACACATGTATATAAATACAAGTTTGTGATTATATTGATATGTTTTTAGAGGAAAAACTCTGACATGGGCAGAGCTTCCTTTCAAGTAACAAGTGTGTATAGGCACAAATTTGAATTTTATAGGTATGTTCTTAGGCGGAATCTCTACTTGGGCAGAGTTTCCTCTAGGAAACATACATATAAAAATACCAATTTGTGAATATACAAACATGTTCTTGGGTAGAATCTTCCCTTGGGCAGAATCTCCTCTAAGAAACATATAAAATAAACACAGATTTGAAATTTATAGATATGTTTTCTAGGTTTGAATCTCCACTTGGGCAGAGTTTCCTCTAAGAACACATATATAAATACGAATCTTGTGAATATATGAAATATTCTCGAGCAGAATCTCCACTTGGGCAGAGTCTCCTCTAAGAAAATATGCATATAGCACAAACACACCATCCCGGAGAGTTTAAAACTCGATGGGAGGTGGCATGAATAAACAGAGTATCTAAAATACCATATGTCCGGAATGGACGGTATTTAGAACCTATAGCCCGTGAGGGCCGGTGCCGCTATTGCGGACTTTTAGCCGATGAAGTTTGCCGATGCCGCATCCGGACTAGGGGTGTTCATGGTTTGGTTTGGTTTGGTTTAGAGAGATTTTTTTAAAAACCAAACAAACCATCACCAGAGCCAACCCGAACCAAACCAAACTGTAATTTTTTAAACCAAACCAAACCGAACCGATATAATTCGGTTTGGTTCGGTTTGGTTTGGTTTAACCCGAAAATAAGTGGGTCTTTCACAAAGAAGACTTTAACCTACTATTTCTTTTGGAGTAAGGCTTTAATCACATATGCACATATTGACTCAATTTAACCATCAACCTATATAATGAGGAAATACTATTGATAAGTGAAAATTTGATGACCATATTACTCTACACAATGCGTATATTTACATACATGTATGTATATATTAACAAATATGAATACTTGATACATATGTATAAATTAAAATTATATTATTAAAATTTGGTTTAATCGTTTGGTTCGGTTTACAAGATCTGTAAACCGAACCAAACCGAATTTACAATTCGGTTTGGTTTGAAACCAAACCAAATTTTTTTCACCTTCAAACCGAACCAAACCAAACCAAATTGATCGGTTCGGTTTGATTTTTTTCGTTTGAACCGAATAGTGAACACCCCTAATCCGGACAACCTCTCAACACTCGGGGGAAGAAGATTTGGTACCTTCACTCATACAAGAAATGAGATTGAGAGAGGAGATCGGGAAACTTTGGGAATTTGGAATTTTTCTATTCTTTTGGGATTTCAGAAAGTAGGGGACAGCACTTTGGGGAGAGGGCTGTCGCTCCTTCTCCCGGGGGCCGACCTCTTGAAATGGGGGATGGGTGCCTTTTATAGGAAGGCACCCCTTACATTGCATGGGATGGGGGGTTTCTAACCGATGGGGGTTCCATCGGTTAGAGGGAAAATTCCCTCTAACCGATGGGGGTTCCATCGATTAGAGGATTTTAAAATCCCTCTAACCGATGGGGGTACCATCGGTTAGGGGGAGGGGCACTCCTCTACCGATGGGGGTACCATCGGTTAGGGGATGTGCCTAATCCCTTTTTTTTTTGTTTTTTTTTTTTTTTTTGTTTTGAAGGGGACCCTACCGATGGAACATCCATCGGTTAAAAGGGGGAATCCCCCCCTAACCGATGGGGGTTCCATCGTTAGAGGGGAGACTCCCCTAACCGATGGAAGCCCCATCGGTTAGGGGATTCCCCTTAACCGATGGAACTTCCATCGGTTAGAGGGGAGTTCCCCTCTAACCGATGGAAGCACCATCGTTTAGAGGGGAGTTCCCCTCTAACCGATGGAAGCACCATGGTTGGAGGTGTCTCCCCCCTCAACCGATGGAAGCACCACGTTAGGGGGAAAAAACCCCCTTACCGATGGTAGCCCCATCGGTTAGGGGAAAAACCCCCCTAACCGATGGTGCCTTCATTGGTTTAGAGGAGGGGGATTTCTGGGAATAATTAATGGGGGGATTGACACTAAATTTTATTTTTTATGTCAACAACCCCCCCGGGAAGTGCGCCGAAGCCAAAGGCGGAGGGGGACGTCCCGTGCGTTCTTCAAGCCGTGCTTCTGATCTTCATGACTTGACAATAAACTTGGATAGGAAAGGTGTAGCCCTTTTGACACGCTTCAACACTTGCACTGTGAAGTCACAACCTCGGCAATGATCAACTTTGTCATGCTTCTTGTGCTGAGCGATCGGCTCCGCTTCCTTGGATTTACTCAATACTGACTTTGGCTTTCTTTGCCTGGTCTTTACCTTCTGGATTTCATCTCAGGGATTTTTCTTTAGATCTGCCTTTCTGGCTTTGTTGTGGACTTGAATTGATTGAGGGCTCATTGGTGAGACTCGTCTTTCTTACTTTGCTCAACAACTTGATTTTAGAGAGATTTTTTTTTTGCTTGTGATTCTGACTTGATTCGCAGTTGGATCTGATATCACTTTCCTGAGCTTTGCCTTTTTGGCATTTGCTTGGATTGGATTTGACATCTTTTTCTTGAATCTTGTCATCTCAGCTTTGTTTGACATGGTATTCGGCTACTGCGGCTAACCTTTTTTGGTTTTGCGGCTATCTTTCTTCTTTTTTCTTCCTCTTCTGCTTTATTCATCATCATTTTTTTTCATATCTGTTTTTAGTTCTCAACTATCCTTGCTCCGAAAGTCGTTGGAGACAAGTGTGTTGAAGCTCATTTGAATATTTTGTCTTCTTCCAAACCCAAGAGAGCTGGAAAAAGGAGGGTGGCGGATCCCACCACATCTGGCGGTGACTTTCTTTTCCTTTCTTTTCTTCTCTCATCATTGTCATTCATGATTCTTCTTCTTGATTTATCACTTATCCTTTCTTCCCTTTTTGACTTATCTACCTCCGATGACGAAATATAGGAAAGGTGCCGGTCCGATTGCTTCGGGCGACAATGCCTTTTACCTGGAGGTTCTTCTCTCCCTTGTGAGTGGAGCGTAAGAATTCTTACGGGCATTTGCCGATTTTATGCCTGAGATTGATGATAATGAACCATCATTTGACTGTCTGTTTTCTTGAGATAGCCGTGACGGATGACGGTGCCTCTGCATTTGCTGAGCTGAGAGTCTCGACAGAACAGTATTCTTTTGCTCCTGTCGGGGCTTATATCTCAATGCCTGCCAAGGAATATTCTGCCATGGAATCAACTCCCGCAGGTGACTTCCTTTACTGAGCTCATATACAGTCTTAAAGATGATATTTTCTTTTCTGATATTGACTTTCTTTCCTTGTTTCAGGTGACCAGGTTTTCTGTGATCAACTCTTCTCTGGGGGATGATGGGTTCATATGGCCAATCCTCTCTTTCCACTTTTGGGGAGATGCAGGGAGCCCATTTTTGGAGTTTCAAGCTTATACTGCCTTTCAAGTAGGTGATGCTGCGAGTGACGATGGTGTTGAGCATGGTTGTCGGGAAGGAGAACATTGTCCGGCTGGAATGCGAGCTTGATGAAGAGAGGCCTTCTTTGAATCAAGAGCCCAGCGATGAGGCCAAAGATTCTTTGCCTTTCAGTGTAACATTTATATGCCGAGCTCATTGTCTTGCTCTTTTTCTTAGTTTGACCTCTACATAGCAATCGCCACTCTTTGTATATTTGTACAGAGAGTGACTTGTGACTTTGTAAATACAAGGTGAAGGATAATGAAGATCCTCCTTTTCATTTTCTTCCATCCCTTTTTTTTTCTCCCTTTTTTTTTCTTTTTTTTTTTCACATTACCAATCCAGTGCCCTCTCGGGTTTTCACTAAGACTGGCCCCTTTAGCTTTTTCCAACGTGCCCTTTCGGGTTTTCACGTTGAGGGGTTACCCATTTTTTGCCTGAAGCGCCTTTTCAGGTTTTCACCTCAGCCGATTTTTTGATTTTTTACCCTCAGCATACAGTGAGCCGTATACTTAAGTCCATCGGGGTATCTCTACTTTTTAACCCCCTTCTTTTTTTTTTGACTTGACTATTGAGTACTTGACTGATTTGGGATGATTGAACGGCCAGGGATTTGGCTGTGGAGCGAAATTTGAATCTGGCCAATGATTGGAAATTCGGATTTGGAATTTGGACCTGGATATGGATTTGGGTTTGAACATAATTATACTGGCTTATTTCTGTGGTATTTTGGATTTGGGTTTGGATATGAGCATGAGATTCGGGTATGATTTGGCCCTGGACTTGGGTTTGAATAGGTTCTGAATGGTGTTCATTGTTTTGGCTTTGGATTTGAATTTCACCCCTCCTTGATGGCTTGGTGCCGGGATGAGGGGTTTGCCTTGGATTTGAATGGCTGGAGAGGAAGAAGCCTCCTGCCTTTGTTTCAAAGCATAAACACTTGCATATTGGGCTTATTGCCTTGATTTTGCATGTGGTATCTGTCACCCTTTGTAAGTTTGTGATGTGGTGACTTATAGCTTTGTGGATGTATGAATGAAGGACTGAGGAATCCTCCTTTTCATTTTTTTTCTCTTTTTTTTTTCTTCTTTTTTTTTTTCACATTACCAGCCTTAGCGCCCTTTCGGGTTTTCACCAAGACTGGCCCCCTTTTGCTTTTTTCAACGCGCCCTTCGGGTTTTCGCGTTGAGGGGTTTGCCCATTTTTGCCTGAAGCGCCCTTTTGGGTTTTCACCTCAGCCGGATTTTTTGATCTTTTTACCCTCAAGCATACAGTGAATTGTATACTTGAGTCCATCGGGGTATCTCTATTTTTAACCCTTTTTCTTTTTTTTGACCTGACTGGTGAGTGCTCGACTGGTTTTGGTAGTTGAATGGATGGTGGTCTGATTGTGGGATGGGTGGTGACGTGGCTGCAGAATGGGTGGTGACTTACCTTTGTGGTATTTTGATTTGAGTTTGAATATGGATATGAGATTTTGGTTTACTTTAGTTTCAGGCTTAATTTTGGATATTGATATAGACTTTGGCATGGAGTTTTAGGTTTGGATTTGTGGTTTTGGGTTTGAATTCCGCCCATCCTTGATGGCTTGGGGCAGGGATAAGGATTTACATTTGGATTTGTATTGGAGTTGAGATTGGTTTTTTTTCGGATTTGGATATGGACATGTCAGCTTATCTTTGTGATATTCTGGATGGAATATGAGATTTGATTTTGCTTTTGATATAGGATTTAGGTTGATTTGGTTCTGGACTTAGTTTTGGTTTTGATTTTGATTTTGGTTTTGGTTTTGATTTTGACTTTGGTTTTGGTTTTGATTTTGGTTTGGGTTTTGGTTTTGGTTTTGGTTTTGGTTTTAGTTTTGGTTTTGTTTTGTTTTGTTTTGTTTTGTTTTTTTTGCTTTTGGTTATGGAATTTCGGACTTCTATTTGGTTCAGCTTTCAGCCTATCTTGATGGTTTGTGGCTATATTTGGAATTGTATTTGAATATGATTTGCCTTGATGGCCTTGGATATGAACTTGGAACTTGAACTTGATGTCACCTACCATGATGGTTTGCTGGTGAGACTTTGGTTTTAGGGTAGCCTACCTTTATGGTTTGCTGGCTATGAGTTGGAACTAGATTTGGCATAGCCTACCTTTTTGGTTTGCTGGCTATGGTTTTGGTATTTTGGATTTGAGATAGCCTACCTTTTTGTTTTGCTGGCTATAGTTTGGGTATTTTGGATTTGACATAGCCTACCTTTTTGGTTTGCTGGCTATGGTTTTGGTATTTTGGCATAGCCTACCTTTTTGTTTGTTGGCTATGGTTTTGGTATTTTGAATTTGACATAACCTACCTTTTTGGTTTGCTGGCTATGGTTTTGGAGATTTTGGATTTGACATAGCCTACCTTTGTGGTTTGCTGGCTATGGTTTTGGTATTTGGATTTGGCATAGCCTACCTTTTTGGTTTGCTGGCTATGGTTTTTGTATGGTTTTGACATAGCCTACCTTTTTGGTTTGCTGGCTATGGTTTTGGTATTTGGATTTGACATAGCCTACCTTTGTGGTTTGCTGGCTATGGTTTTGGTATTTGGATTTGGCATAGCCTACCTTTTTGGTTTGTTGGCTATGGTTTTGGTATTTTGAATTTGACATAGCCTACCTTTTTGGTTTGTTGGCTATGGTTTTGGTATTTTGGATTTGACATAGCCTACCTTTTTGGTTTGTTGGCTATGGTTTTGGTATTTTGAATTTGACATAGCCTACCTTTTTGGTTTGTTGGCTATGGTTTTGGTATTTGGATTTGACATAGCCTACCTTTTTGGTTTGTTGGCTATGGTTTTGGTATGGTTTTGGCATAGCCTACCTTTTTGTTTGTTGGCTATGGTTTTGGTATTTGGATTTGACATAGCCTACCTTTTTGGTTTGTTGGCTATGGTTTTGGTATTTGGATTTGACATAGCCTACCTTTGTGGTTTGTTGGCTATGGTTTTGGTATTTGGATTTGGCATAGCCTACCTTTTTGGTTTGTTGGCTATGGTCAAGATTGATTTGGGTTTGTACATGGAATATCCTTGGCTTCATGCTCGGTAGGGAGTGAAAAGTTTGGGGTATATAACGGACAGGTGGAAGTTTTGATTCCTTTGCCCCTATCTGTTGCAAACTTCATTTCATTGTTTTTCATTCTCTTTCGGCTTCATGCCTTTTGGGTGATCGGTTTTTGTTTTGGTGACTGGCCAAGGAATTCATGCTCTGGCGCGTGGTACAATTTCAGGTGTTTCCCGTTGAGGGGGGAAAGGGACATTACCTTTATAGTCCACCAACATGTATGCACCCCTTTCATATGCCGAGGTGACGATGTATAGGCCAAGCCAAGTAGGCTGCAATTTGCCGCACGATTTTTTTTTTTTTTTTTTTTGCCATTGCTTCTCTCTGCATTTGACTATGACGAGGTTTCCTTGCTTGAATGCTCTTGGTCTTGCCAATTTTGTCAAAAGTGCAGACCATTCTGACTTGATATACTTGGAGGGATTTATATGCTTCGAGTCGCCTTCCTTCTAGGTTGGAGGCTCCTCAAGTCTTCTTTCTATCTGACTTTGATCTTGGCTTTGAGATTCATTTTGGATTGCCACTCAACAGGATGCCATTTCAATTTCTATAGGGATCATGGCCTCAGCTCCATATATCAAGGAGAAAGGCGAACATCCGGTAGGGGTTTTATACACAGTTCGAGAAGCCCATAAGGCTTCATGACCTTTTCTCCCCATTCCCGTTTCATGTTGCCGATTATCTTGGCAAGCAATTTACAGAGGTTTTATTGAAGGCTTCTGTCAACCCATTTGCCTGTGGATTATATACTGAGGATGTTCTCCATCAATATGAAATTTCGCCGCCAAGGCATATATTGTTTTATTTCTGAATTGCGACCTATTGTCAGATATGATCCTGTGAGGAGTCCCAAATCTGCATATTATGTTTGCTTGACAAATTTGGCGACTGATTCTCCGGTTACCTCCCTTAATGGGATAGCTTCAGCCCACCGAGAGAAGTAATTTGTAGCAGCCAGTATGAACTTATGCCTTGAGATGAGGGTGGGAATGGTCCCACAATATCCATACCCCATTCGGCAAACGGCCAAGTTGGTGCTGTGGGATGTAGCATATTTTGGGATTTTCTCGGCACGGGGCCGAAGGCTTGGCATTGATGACATGTACGGGCATATTGGATGCAATCCGCGTACATGGTAGGCCAGTAGAAGCCTTTCAACTTGATATTGATTTTCATCTTCTCCCCTGCCTGGTGTGCACCACACAGCCCGGAGTGAACTTCTTTCATGATGATTTTGGTTTCTTTGAGGATAAGCATCTGAGGAGGACTGGTCCTTTCTTTTCATGGACCAGCTTATATAGTTGTTCTGCTATTATTTGATATGATGTAGCCCTACGTAAGAGCTGAATTCTTTGTACTCGATCAGGAGGTAGCCAACCTTTCTGATTTTGATAAGCGGCTCGCGCCAATCTTCAGATTCATTTGTTGTATCTTGCTCTATAGTATGTGCTTCTTCAATCGTAACATTAGACTCAGCGTCGAGAATACTCGGCATGAGCCTTCTGTGACGGACACTTATGTCCAATTCCCCTTCAGGAGGCAATTTTATAGCAGAGGCCAGTTTGGCTAGAACATCAGCCTGAGAATTTTCACTTCTCGGCCATGGGATATGTCGAAGAAGTTGAATTTTTCTTTGAGCTTCATGACTATGGTATAGTATGGAAGTGATTGTGGCTTTCGGACTTTATACTGGCCAATACCATACCTGCTCCAGTAGAGGGTCTGGTAGAGCCATCTGTATAGTGGAGAGTTCGGGAAGCTCCATCAGAATATAATTCCCAAGAGGGTAGCTCAATTGTGGCAACCTCTTTGAGCATTGAATTTTCACTTGCAAGAGAAGAGTTTCTTCTTCTGGGAGGTTTATAGATAAAGGGGAATCCTCTGGCACTGGATGTGCGGTCAAAAATTCGGCCAAGCCTTGCCCTTTGATTGCCCTTGTGGGATATATGTGATATCAAACTCCATAAGGAGCAGAGCCCATTTCGCTAGTCTTCCTGACAATATGGGTTGCCGTAGCAGATATTTGATTGGATCATGCTTGGAGATGAGCTTATTTCATGAGCCAGAAGATAATGTCTCAATTTCTTTGCAGCAAATACCAGTGCTAGGCATACTTTTTCTATTGGAGCATATCGGAGTTCTGGACCAATTAGCTTTCTGCTAAGATAATATAAAGCTTGCTCTTTATCCTTTTCATTTGTTTGTGCCAGTAGAGCTCCCAGAGAAGCATCCATAGCTGAAATATAGAGTATAAGATGCTTTCCAGCGATAGGTGCCCCCAGCACTGGTGGAGCGAGAAGGTATTCCTTGACCTGCTTGAAGGCTGTTTGGCATTCTTGATTCTAGCTGAAGGGAGCATTCTTCTTCTTAGTTTTGCCGAACGGCATGCACCTTCTTGAAAGATTTGAGATAAAATGTCTAATATAGGCTAGCTTCCCTTGAAATGACCTTAAATCGGTCAGATTTTGAGGAGGTGGCGATTGCTAGATCGCCTTGATTCTGTCGGGGTCTATTCCATTCCCCGATATTTGACGACGAATGTCTTTTCAATCGTCGAACACTTTGATCTTGCCTTGGAGAGTAAATTTGCATGCAACTGGAGGTGGAGAAATACTCCTTATGTGGTCAGCTTCATAGTTGACACTCTGCCGCTCTGGGCGAATTACTTTGCTTTGAGAA
>JACBKR010004766.1:0-21905 GCA_014218235.1 Colocasia esculenta | reverse complement strand
TAACCTGCCATTAAGACATTAATTATTTAAAGCATGCTTGTGTTCATGAGATATTAAGTCCTACTGGGCGTCATTCGCTCATCCTGCGTATTTATTTAATGTGTTCAGGTGAGTCAGATGGAGACGACCACACATACGAGGACGGGACTGAGGGAGATGCTCAAGAGTGACCATTCAGCCACCAGTGCTATCTAGTAGTAGTTAGTAGGAGTCAGTTAGTCATAATGTAATAGTTGATTTTGAATAAAGTACTCTGGGCCCTAGTTTTGGCTCTGATACGATGATGTAATGATGACTGGTGGATTATTAATGAAATTGGAGTTTTATTGGTATTATTCCATTGTGCAATGGTTTGCATTTATTTCTCGCTCTGTACTATTTAATAACTGTAATCCCGCTCCGATATTCCGCGTCGGGGCGTTACACGCCATTTTTGAAATATGAGTTCTTTAAAATTATGCATGGCAAGCTTGCCAATTTTAAAATATGACTTTTGTAAACATGGTTCGCGAGACGCCACTTTTTAAAATATGAGTTCTTTTACAATTATGGGCGGCAAGTTTGCCAATTTCAAAATATGAGTTTTGGAAACCTGGAAGACAAGCTCGTCGGTTTTAAAATATGAGCTTTTTTTGAAAATATGATGGCGAGACGCCACTTTTGAAATATTAATTCTCTTGAGACATGAATGACAAGCTTGCCAATTTTAAAATATGGGTTTTTAAAAAATATGATTGACAATTTGCCAGTTTTTTTTTAAACGCAGATGACATCGGAATAAGGATAAATCCTTCGTCAACTTTATTAGGGATCCAGAAAAAGAATATGCACTCAAAATCCGGTAAGAAAACCCATGTATGCATATGAACATAAGTGGTGAAAGCCCGATGCGATATGATCATGCGGACTCATATCATCGCCCTGCAAAAAATATGCAATTTTGTTGAGGTATTATTTGTCTCAGAACCATAGTCCGACAAGCAGTATGGTTGGCCTATTATTTTTTGCTGCTCGTCATTGACGATAATACCTCAGGTGGCCCTAAAAGAGCCGATCGAGACCGCCTCGATGACCAGTCTCATGCTGGGTGGTCGGTGTCACCACCTCAGCAAGCTACTTCCTTTGTTTTTTTTTTTCTATTTTTGTCATCATTTTTTGACTCATTTTTTTGTAACTATTTTTGTCATTCTTTTCTCTTTTTTTTTTTTGAATGAACTTACATCCATGGACGTTACATATGTGATCAACACATGTCCCTAGAGTAACTCATTTTGGTGAGCCGATCTTGTTTGTTTGCCTG
The DNA here is from genome assembly GCA_014218235.1 of Colocasia esculenta. Taxonomy (NCBI): domain Eukaryota; kingdom Viridiplantae; phylum Streptophyta; class Magnoliopsida; order Alismatales; family Araceae; genus Colocasia; species Colocasia esculenta. Next base: position 20,605 of record JACBKR010004766.1, on the reverse strand, counting down.
TGACGGGCCAAAGATCTTGAAGTTCCCCCAGGGTGCACGGGCTTCATCTGTGCATCGAGCCTCTTGAATTTCTCATGCTTTTCTAGCTCGTATATTATAGCATGCATTTGCCCCCACATTGGCTAGTATAAGCTATCCTATGCTTTTCTTTTCTACTGCATTGGAGCCCCATGAGATCGCGGCGGATACACCAGGTACTCGCCCACTTGCAGTTCTCCTTTTTTTATCAAGGACTCAATTTGATATTTAAGGATGTAGTAGTCCTCTATAACATGCCCCGGCAGTTGATGATATAAGCAGAATCCGGGATCGTTTTTCTTCTTGATATCTTCTGGCTTTTTAGGCTCGAGTGGGACAATTTTGTTATGTCGTTGTGCCCATTCAAAAAGAACCAGTGTCTTATCTTTGGGAAGGAATAAGGCTTCTGCAACTTCTCTTGTAGCGGAATTTCCTTCTCCTTGACAATTTGTCAAGTGAGGAACTGGCTTCCCCTTCAGTAACTTCTAGAGTTTGGACATGCCTCTTCCTTTGTCCAGTAGTATCAGCAGAAGAGTACTTGTGAGGAATGCCTCAGTATCAGTGGCAACATTATTCGGTCGATCGAACGTTCTGATGTCGATGCCACCCATTCTATTTAGAATCTGCTTTTGCAGGTTGTTCTTGCATATATGACAGCCTCTTCTTCAGATAGTGGCTGCTTGTATTTCCTGCAGACGTTCATCCACCATCGGATATAGTCTCGGGCTGGTTCCCCACCTCCTTGAGAAATGCCATGTAATTTAGTCGCCAAGATTGCGTCCTCAGCCATATAGGGGACCGCTTCAAGTACCCTGTTTGCCTAGTCTTTCTGCCATGGCTAGACAGGACGATTGAATATGTGCACCTACTTGATAAGGACCTACAAACTGTCGGCCCACGGGTCACATTTCTCATTGCCTTTGTATGGTGTATATCATGAACCCCAAGGCATGGAGCTGCACTGTCGCAGGGTGTAGCGTAATGCTATCACTCATCCCCATCAGCCTCATCAAGCTATTCACCAGTGCTGGATCTGCCAAGCTTGGGCGGGTATGGGCCGGTTGCATGGACACCCTCTCTATTTGTGGCTTTAGGGCAAACTCTTGGCCTTTTTTGAATAGGTCTCCGGCCGTTTCGGAGTCATTTGATATGGATGTGTGAGCAAGATGCCCCCAATGTGGACTGGCATCGATTGCGACATTGTTGGCAGAATTTGGGATGGGCTGATGTCGCTTTGCAATTCTTCGACCAAGCCTCCCATTTCTTTTGCTGCCGACATATATGTCTCTTTTTCTTGAATCTGCTTCCTCAGCGTTTCAATCTCCAGTTGATATCTTTGCGATTAAGCTAGCATGATAGGATCATCCGCAGGTATGCGGGGAGTATTATCCAATGGCTTAGAGCCGCATTCCTTTTTGATATTTGAGCAGGTCCTGTTTGGAACCTCACTGATGGGATTGCTTGGATCAGGTTCAATCCTTTCTCGTACCATTTGAGGAGCATGGGATGACTCAGACTGCTCCCTTAATACCAGGAACTCAACAAAAGATGGTATTTTGCCCCCAGCTTCTTGATTTTGTACATCTTCAGTTGAGGTGGAGCCTGCATCTCTTGGATCTCATGCACTGGAATCTTATAAGATGTTCTCCCCTGAGAATAATGGTGTGATTCGTCAAGGTAGTTTCTCCCACCTTCTTCTGGATCTTGTGAGAGACTCAGGGTTTGACGATCCCATCTGATTCGCCCCATTGGAATTATGGTTGATCTCTTCTCCTTCACCATGTTTGTTCATATCTGGCAAGGATGATATAGTGTTGCAGGAAAGAGTAACAAGCATTTTCTCCTCCTTCCACATGGATCTTATTTTTCCTTCATGCTTTGTTGGTACTTGCCCCCAGAGCAGCTCTTCTCAGGGTTGAGACATTTCTTGTTCAGTTGCCTCTTCTAGCTTCACATTTCTAGCTCCTCCCATGGTACATATCCTTGTAGCTGGACAGGATGCCTTTTAGGTTGCTCATATTTATCTGACTCATCTATTAATGCTTGCAACTGTTCGAGTGATGGGCTGCCCCCTCTGTACAATGGTAGAGGTGTCCGCCGCCTTCTGTTGCTAATATTTCTCATGGAGATCACTGGGGCTTTGCCAGATGCCATATTGGAGTGACAGCTGGCAGAGATGGCTGAGGCATCATCCCTGGAGCGTGCCTCTATGGAGTAGGCTGTTTAGATGGCTCCCTCATTCCCCTCTGAGGCACCTTCTTCCAATTCTCTTGATTTCTAGCAGAGGCCAGGATGTAATGTTCATAACTCATCTGCGTACTAGCTTTAGAAATTTCTTCTGGCAGTGTTGGTATAGTGATACCATGTTAGCTGTTGGCTGTCGAACAGGGGCTTCATGTGGTGAGGTGGACTCACCTTATATTCCCATTTGCAGCTCCCCTTTCTTGATCAAAGACCATGATGTCTTTGAACACATAACAATCCTCTACGTTATGTCCCAGGACTTGATGATATGGGCAAAATAGCGGATCATCTTTCTTTCCCGTTTCCTCAGGTCTTTTGGATGTTGGAAATGTAATCTTGTTCTAATGAGTGGCCCATTCAAACAATATTTTTGTTTTCACTTTAGGGAAAGAGTATGGCTTCCTAAATTTATCTTGGAGAAGCATATTCCGCCTTGGAGTCTTAGGCTTGGTGCCAGAAGACCCAACACCCTTCTACTGTTCGAAGTTTTTTAGATCGGCAGTGTTCACCTCTTTTCCGGAAGGCTTTTATTGGCTGGGTCCTTCTGTTCCATCGATGTATTGTTGGGATATCTTGCCATGAAGGCTTCAATTTCTGCTGCCACATTGTTTAGCCTGTCGAATGACCGAATTTCCATCCCGATCATCCTTTCCAATAATCTCTCTTCAGATTCTGTTTCCAAAGTTGCACCGCATCTTCTTGGTGAGGAGGGCGCTTGCATCTCATACTAAGGTTCCTCCATCGTTGGATAATCCAGAGCTAGTTCATTGGCTCTTTGTTTTGTTGCATACAGTTCAGCAACTATAACCTCCCTTTCTGCAATGTAGAACCATTCTCTGAATTTCTTTTGCATGTCTGCCCAGTTCAATACAGACCCTGCTGGCAGGCCAGAGTACCATTCAAATGCTAGGCCCGTCAAGGAGGAGCCAAAGAACTTTAGTAGGTAGGACTCATCAGCGGCCATGTTTCCCATCACATTGATGTAGTAGGCTATATGCTCTTTGGGGATCCTTGTCTGTTAAATTGGTCAAACTTTGGAGGTTTGGTAACGCCTAGAGGCAGCCTTTTTACAGCATGATGTGCAGGGTAGGGTACCCTATACACATTAAAAGGAGCATGTTCTCCACCACCCCGCTCAGTGAGCTTCATTTCAATCAATTGTTCCACCATTAGCTTGTTGATGGCGACAGGGTCCACTGGCTGGAGATAGGAGTGGGCCGGCTGATTATCTGGAGTGTTGATAATGGCCACGGTGGCACCGGGGGCAGCTCTTGGTTTTTAATTTGCTGCTCAGGAGCGTGAGCAGGAAGTGATTGTTGCTGCATGGAATGGTCTTGTAGCGGCTGATATGGCTGCTTGCAGAACTGCGACTGCAAGAGTTGGTATTGAGCCTGCGGATGTTGCTGCTGAGCAGTAGCTACAAGCGACTATTGAGGCTGTTCATTTACTAGTTGCATGGTAGTGCGCTGGGCCGAGGCTTCGATTGACCCTAAGGTCCTTTGAGGAGTCTCCCCTGAGCCCTCAACTTCTCGGGATGCATGTCCCTCAGTCTCTTTGCCTTTTATTTTCCACTTAAGCGCTTCGATTTCAGCTCGATATTGTTGTAGTAGCTCCAAGACGGTTGGATCTAGGGGTGCAACAAGAGGAATCTCTTGTGCTATGCCCCCAGAAGTCATTTCTGGTGGTGGGGCGGGGAATTTCACTATTGCTCCCACTGCCTTGGGTGGTAATCACATTGGCAGTAATTGTCGTCATTTGGGTTGGGGAGGTGCTAACTCCTCTGTATGCTGCTGTTAGAGCTGCTGCAGCTGCTCTTCTTCTTGTAACGGCACCGGGCCTGTCAGCCAGTTCTACCAGCTCTTCATCATCGGTCGGCAAGGCTCCATAACGGCTTCCTATGCCAGCCATGCGACATGCAAATATTTTAATGTTCCCGTTTCGGTCTCTTTTGACCCTTCGGGAAGGAAAGGTCAAGCCTTTAAAGACTGACACCCAGGGTTTGACTTTCCCAGGCTGCTCACGATCGTGTTCGCAAGGGACATCAATCTCATCAGTACTGCTCTCAGCTTCCTCTTGAGGAGTTCCTTTATCTCTTTGCATTCTCGCTTGCTGCAGCGGGGCATTTGCGAGATGAGGAATACGGTCGTACATGACCTGTGTTGCCCCTTGCCGGTCATATGTGGCTGAGAGCATCGGTAAGGGAGACCTTTCTCGGATGGGTGGAATATGGGCAGACTTCCGCAGCTCTGCCTTCTTGTTGTGGACGTGGGCATACGCACAAGCCCCCCCTTTCCGAACTCTGGCGTTGAAGCCCCTGGGTGGCCGATGATAGTCGGGGACCCTTTCAAATCACTTCTTTTGGTGCATTCTTTTCTAATGCAGGCCCTTCTAGCCTGGGCTTTTGCACTTTCCTAGGTCGCCAGACCTGTTTGAATTTGATGGGCTTTGGGGCAGCTTGCCCTTGAAGGTGTTGTTCATTTCTCCTTTGCTTGTTAAAGCTTAGAAAGATTTCTTTATGGGTACTGTTGGCATGACCCGTTTGGCACAGCCTCGGTTCTCTTTTCTTGCAAATGGATTCTTAGATCTCCAATTCACATCTTTTCCCTGAGGCAGAGACCGTGCATGACGAGTGACGATGTTCTCAACCTCCTTTGCCCGTTGAAAGTGTCTGTTGGCTCTTTCTCTTTGTTCTCATTGTGGTTGCCACGCTCCACATGATGCACGTGGCAGCTTAGCTCTTCAGTGGTCTTTTTGACTCAGATCCTTCGCCCAGCTTCAGCTTCGGCTTCAGCTCCAGCCTCTTTTTTGACTTCCGGGTGCAAGATGTCAACGAATGCGACCCCCAAGAAGTTGGGGAACTCCATGACTGGAGGGAAGCTCCCGAAACGAGTTGGCACAGCCAGGTAGCCGTACCTGGCATGATCCTGAACGACCAGCGGCCCAAAGCGCACTCCAGCCATTATGCTGTTAGTACCCGTTAGTCAATTCAAAGTGATAGTCAGTACAATTATGTAAGGCCACATGGCTTTCTTTCTGGCGAAGAGATGAAGGGAAGCTTGGTCCCACCGGGCGTGCCACGCTGTGGAAATGGATTTTTCCCAATTTAAAAAAATCTATTTATCATGTTCTCATGGGTGCATGCTTATTGCTAATCCAAATCTCGTCGAATGCCACTTGAGCAATGGTGACGTAAGATGAATTAGCAATTCGCGTAGCGCGGGCGTGCCAGTCACCAAGGTGACACCAAATGGTTTGTCTCCAAGAGTCGGAGGGCTTTAAGTCTATTGTGCGTGCCGTTTGACTTTGTCAAACGAAAGTGAAGTGTCGGGTCCTGGACCAAAATCCCGTCGCTGCCTAAACGCATCGACGTTAATTACATCCCTCTGGGAGGGAAAACCCTTGATTAATCGCCAGAAATTAGAAAGCCTTATGGCCTTGGTACGGAGACATCCGATGAACAGTGCAAAGCGCAGCTCAAAAATTAAGCCGGAAAGATAAGCAGACACGATGCCTATTCGAGGTTGCCGGGTCTTTTATTTAGATGTGATTGAGTCTTTTTACTCATTTGCCCATTTATTCTTTTCATTAACATGAAAAAATAGTCTTAAGTCGGTCTCTTGCTCTTTTGAAAACACGAGATGATCTATTTGCTCTTTTATTACAAGAAGGGGTTTCATTCGGGTCTTTTGTTCTTTTGAAAAGATGAGATAACCTATTTGCTCTTTTGCTATATATAAGAAAAAAGGAGTTTCATTTTTGGTCTTTTGAAAGCATAAGGTGGTCCATTTTCTCTTTTGCTTCAAAAAAGGAGTCTCATTTTGGTCTTTTAAAAAAAAAACATGAGAGGGCCCATCTGTTCTTTTAACATGAAAGGGGTTTTCACTTTTTTTCTTTTGTTTCATTTGAAGTATGTAAAAATGAGGGTTGGCTTATTTGCTTATTTTTTTACTTTTATCATGAAAAGATTTCTTTGACTTGATCTCTCGTTCTTTTAAAACATGTGCAATGCAAAATTCTTTGATTTGCCCATTTGTTGCCCCCATAATGAAACATTCTCTCCATTAACTCTCTTATTCTTTTGAAAGGTGTGCAACGTGGTTCTATTTGCGATTCGGCGCCACTCCATTAGACTTTGGGAGTTTCTTCTTCCCCCCCTTTTTTAGAGAGAAAAGGACTCATTCCGATTCGACCTCCACGACACAAATTCGGTAGCATCTCCCCTTATCTTGGTCGACGGGGGAGAGCACGATACACATCCACCAAGATGGAGACAATACCAAAAGAAAGGGTGTATGTCAAATGACGACATAACCCAAATGGCACATGGCACCAACCTCTAAGGCAAGCCTTTGAGAGGGTGGATGGAACCATGACCACACAAATACCGATCGGTAAATGAAGCATATATGGGCCCATATGCCTAGGCATAGACATTTCATTGTCTAACCCGGAGTTTAAATGGGCTTCTCATCGGTCCATTGTTCATTTCCTTGACATAAATCACATGAAGTATGGCTTAGATCACATGGTTCACCAAGGGTGGGTTATTGCCTGCCGAATCGGCAGACCCATCTAAGGTGGCCGAATCAACAGGGTCACCCATAGAATAGGTAAACCGGTAGTTGGGGCCTCTTCCCTGTGGGCAGTGGGTCAGCACCCTTGAAGCTGGGCTCACCCATGTGAAGGGCGATTTTGGGCCAGAAATGGATCTATTGAGCTGTTTTCCATCGGTGCTAAGCATGGGGGCATGAACATTCATTGTTCAACCCTTGGCTAGCAAGGAGACATACCCCAAACATGAAAAACCTCCTAATGGGCTGTTTTAAAACAGTGAAACCATCCTTTTAAGAGGGCCAAAACAGAAGTTTAATGGGCCAATTTGCATGAAATGCTAAGCTTTGGGCATGGACATTAGTTGTCCAACCCATTTGCTAGCAAGTGGAATGCATTCCCAAGGTAAAATGCATACAAAGCGGACTGTTTAGCAGTGAAAACCTGCACTTTTAGGGGTTTAAAACAGTGAGAAAACCTCACATTAGATGGACAATCAACGGGGGAAAAACCCCTTCTCTTGAAGACAAACAAGGGCCAATGTGAGCTCCAAGAAAGGGGCGGCCAAGCAAGTAAGAGGGTCTGTTTAGGGGCTTAAAACAGTTTCAAAACCTCTCATGAAAGATGCAAAACAGTGAGCAAATTTCATTTTTTTTGGGCAAACCCATGAGGAATATATATGCACAAAGGAATTTTATAAGGCCCAATAAGCTCTATTTCTCCTAAACCCCATTTATTGAGGCATAGGGATGTATAGAGACCCTCATTCATGTCCTTGGAAGGAGAGAAAAACCATCCATATGAAAGGGTGTTTCCCTTACCGATGGCACAAAGCAAAGAAAGGAAACTTAAACCTCACACACATGATGATGGGAGGAAGAAGCATTGAATGCAAGACAAAGGGTATTCATATTAAAAGAGAAATAGACAACACATAGAAATAACATATCATGGAAAGGGAAAGAGGTACAAAATATTCAAAGAAATAGGGGGGAAGAGAAGCCAACGCCATCTCACTCTCTCTTCTCTTTCTCTCTTCACATGACAAGACCACTCATCAAGTGGTACTCCCTCTTCTCTCTTTTCTTTATTCTCTTCACCTTTTACTCTTCATTTCTTCTCTTTGCCGGTGCTCACGGGAGGGCTTCTCCAGGGGCAAAAACGCATCAGCAGCAACAGGTGCCCTTGAGGAGGAAGAAGACCTTCTCTTCAGCCCCAAAAGACCTCCCAACCCACCTTTCTGTCTGCTTGGTCTATCCCGCAAGCACCCAAAAGGCCCTTTTTTCTCTTTGCCAAAGCTTCTAGAAGGACCCCCCAAAACAGGCTCTTCACACCCCTTGCGCAGGTCTCCACTTTTCCCATTTTTGGCAACACCTATTGGGAGGTGTTGCATCTACTTAATCTCACCCCCTTGCATGGGGTGAGATGGGCCTTGGCTAGTGGGCTTTTAGAATTCTTCTTGGTGGGTCATTTAAATGGGTGTTTCCATTTGGTGGAGAGGAGTTGGGCTGGCCAGGTAGATGGGCCCATTTAAAAAAAATTAAGGTGTTCACATCGAGGCGCCAAACCATACAACTTAGTTGGTCCGAGACTTTGTGGTGTGGTTGTGTATTTTGTGTGTTGTGGCCTTGTACTTGTTTGATGTCCTCATGCCTGCGAGGTTGTCCATGTGTCTGTAGGTTCTTGGGTGATCAGCACCTCCTTAAGAAGAGGAGCTACTCTACCATTGTTATAGCTGATAGCTTGACTGTGGTTCTAGCTATACTTGGTGTGGAACCTACTGACTAGTTGCATATTCTTACCTACTTTTACTTAAGTAGTTCCGCTTGTGGATTAGTTTCCTACTAGGCCTTGAGTTGAGGCTCACTCCCTACTCCTTTCAGGTGAGGCACTAAATCTCTAGGTGCTAACATGTTGTGTGGCTCCAATGATCTTGCATAGTTGCTAGCTCTTGCATACTATCGTTTGTACCTCCTTTTCACTATACTTATGGTTTGAGTTATATTTGTAATTGAGTTGTACATATTATGTGTACCACACACTTGTAAATATAGTAAAGTGTTTAATGTTGTTTAGTTTCTTATATGACTTTCTATGACACTCCTTAACCCTTCTGAGCTTCACCTCATGGGTGGTAGTTTAGGTTTCAGATATACCAGAAGGGTTCTAGTATCTTGCAGTCCATTGATTAGTCAGTCCATCTCATAGTGTATATATGCAAAGCCTTGATTCTAAGGATTCCTTATACTATTTTGTTGATCTTTACACAAGTTATATTCACTGTCGAATTAGAATTCTTAAGAGCACTTACCATTCATCAATTTTGGAAATCCTCTACTAGGCTATGTATTTTATGTAGCATTAGTGGCAATCCTCTACTAGACTGTGTTCTAAGTAGCATTAGTAGCAATCCTCTGGTAGGGTAGGTATTCTAATTAGTAGCTTTAGTGATTTAGAGAGGAATCATTTAATTATCATTCTATGGAGACATAGAACAGCTACCATCTATTCATCATTGCCATGGTCCTTACCATTTTACCAAAATACAAATATCCACACGCTCTGCTACTCCTTTAGAGAAAGATGTTATAATTTATATTACTTATTTTCCCTTGAGGCGAACTCTTTCCTCGCACAATAAAAGTGGGATGTAAATTTTTGTGATCAATCTTAGCTTTTACATGTTCACATATCGTTTGTGCCTATCCATGGAGAATAAAACTCATGAGGTATCGGGATACATAAATTGTAATCCTAAAAGCTAGAAAAGTTGAACTTTTAGTGTATTTGGCTATTGTGTCCAAGAAGTACTTCAAATGGTAGTGTCCTCCCTGACCTTCTCAAATTCGGTATAGAATACTGCTCCTTCGTGAGCCTAACAGTACATCTCTTGCCCAAGGCCAACTGTGAATGAACATTGTTCACTTTTTTTTTATCCAGAGCTCTCAAGATTTTGCGGAATTAGTTAGTATATGCAGACATTATCATCATATATGTTATCAAAAGTAAGTGTTTGTACAAACGATATAGCACAGCTTGTATTCAGAGTTTCCCTGGCCGGGTGGTAAAATAAAATGTACCACAAAAACAATAGCTTGTGGTATATATCATATGAAGTACCAAAGGGGTTAAAATTTCCATGACCCTTAATTTGTAAATAGTTTACAAATCCATTTTGTTGCTTCTCATGTGCCATGGGTCTCCATAAAGAATAAACCAATGCAACCTAAAAGCATATGTGCCGACTACACTAAAATTTTTATGTAGAAAAAAATAGTAGCATATTGTGTTGTTAGTTTTGAGTGATTAACAAAATTTCAAGCATCATCGTAATATTTAGTATCAGAGTATTCATTATCGTATTCGAATACTATGTCAATTGTTCACACATTTGATTACCCAAATACCATGTTTCAGTTATTGGATTATCACGATTTAATTACTCAAATGATCCAGGAGGATCTACCAAGCTAGAAGAAACCTTCCATGCCTGACCTGGTTTCATGCATGGATTGGTGGTTTATATGCATGGCCACCTCTCGTTCATTTGTATCCATTCATTTTTATATTCCTATTTTAGCTATTTACTATTATGGGAGTCCTATGAATATATAAAAGGGCACCTTTCGTAGAAGGAATAACCAAAAAGAAGAAGAAGAAAGAAGCCAAAGACAAGAAGAGAGTTAGCCTCTACTATAGATTTGACGAGACAAAGTTCCACCCAAAATATTTGAGGAAAGAAGTTTTTCTTATAGTTTATTATGTGTATCAGATCCATCTTACTTCTTCAAGAATGAATCACAGACTCCAACATATCTTTTCTAATATCACGATAGGCATTAAAAAAAAAATCTGGAAATAAGAGGTGTCATCCTCTAAGTTGCAAAAAAAAATTGTTTCTGTTTTGAAATCCAGATTGATCAATGTTAACAGGCTGGATGGAGATAACTGTCCCTGTTAATATGTTTGACAAGTATGGGTGCAGATCTTGAAGGTAGCTTATACAATTTGGTTATACAAGGATCAAAAGCAAAGGTTTCCATATTCGTTAAAGATCTAGGAACACTAAGTCTACTTTGGTGTGCCTAATGGATGTGAAGACAAAGTCTTGACCAAATAATACAATGTAGTAGCTACGAAAAGACTTACATTGAGAGTTTAAGAATATTACCAAACCAAAAAAAAAGATAGGACATCCTACCGTGCTGGAAAAGAGAGCCAACTTTCGAACTAGCTAGTGGGCAACCTGAAAGGATAGTAAGAAAGGGGGTTACCTACTAAGAGATCTAAAGGTTAGTGATGTCATTCCAAATGATTCGTCCATGTTGAGCAACCAAGACCAATCGAACAACCTATTCATGTGTTTTTCAGGTACCGTTTGGGGGCTGTGGTGTAGTAGTTTGTACGTCCAACCGATGAGTCTGGTGAGTCATTACAGAGGTAACCACTCAGTAATCGGAGGAGTTTCGACACATTGGAAGTAGTTCTGCTGAATTATGACTCACGGCTAGTCTGGTATTAGACCTAGAGGGTCACACACAAAAGTGTTGAACCACTCTCATATTTATCCTTTTATTTTGGTGATAACAAAACTCATGTTTAATTAAATAACTGAATATATTTATTACCATTTTTTAGATTATTTAGACATAAGAATAACATGTTGTATTTTTCGAAGGTTTCTTCATGAGTTGATGTTGGCAGTCGAAGTAGCTAGTCGAAGTTCACATCAGTTGTCTTTCACATCGATTAGACTTAAACATCATTTACATTGGAACATCGATTGTACTTAAACTCGATTGCATTGAAACATCGATTAACTGAAAACATTGATTACATTTAATATTTATTATATTTAAGTATCGATTGCATTGAAACATCGATTGCACTTAAACATCGTTGTGTTGAAACATCGTTACATTTAAACATCGTTGCATTGAAACATCGATTGCTTTCACAATTGATTGCTTATATCGATATCTTAAACATCGATCGCCTCTTTGAACATCGATTGCTTCATTTAAACATCGATTGCTTTAGAACATTCATTGCTTCACTTAAACATCGATTACCATTAGAATAATGATTGCTTCATTTAACACGATTGCTTCACTTAAATATCGATTACCTTTATAAACATGGTTACTATTATACTTAAACTTGATTGTCTTTTTATTTCAATGTTTCGAAATGTCTTTGGCACTAAATGAAAGTTCAAATGCACTTCATATGTTTAAATTAATATTTCTCTGTCTGAAAAAGAGCTTTCTACTATCTACCTTCTATCTTATTACGGTAGGTAAGCAAGGAGTCAACAGAAATTAAGGACTGAAAGGACTCTTCCTTATGCTAAAAAGCAAGGCCTTACCTAACATGACTGGATGTCAGCAGAAAAATATGACAAAAAGGAAGAAGAGGTATGGGCTATCTGTCAGAAGAGTTCTCTAGTCTAACATGTTCCTATTTGCATTAAATGTCTGCAGGACTATTCTACTCTTGGACCTACTGCTAGCATCCGTTAGGCACATGAAGATGTCTGTTAGACAGAAGAAGAAGGAAAGGAGATGAAGAAGAAGATGAGCATGGCTAGAAGAGTCCAATGGATCAAAGAGCTTCAACGGCTACTCTTCAACGGCTCTGTTCAAGCTGCTCTTTAAAAGAATGAAGCAAGGCTGAAGAATAGGAGAGAGCCTTCCTGAAAATCCTTCTGAAAGAGTGGACATCCAGTGAGAAGCCTGAACGCTATACCACTCCAAGCAAGAGTGAAAGAGCTAGAACCCATGAAAAAGTAGCATGCAAGCAACCATCTAAAGTCTTCAAGCATTCAAGCTTATTTTCCTCTTCACTCTCTCTATACATCATTGTAAATCGGGGGAGAGTCTGTGAGCTGAGAGTTTGAGTTCCGTAGTTTTCATCTTGTATAGCTCTCAGTATGTTCTTTCTTTTCTAAGAAATACTTGTGTCCTCTATAAGACTATATATACTGTTCCTCTTCCTGTGTGAAGAGAAGGCCAACTTGGTGCTGGTGGGTTCTGTCCACAGTGGGACTGTAACACAGTGTTCCCCTTGTTTTAAGGGAAGAATCTAGCTGGGGTTGGTGTCAGTAGAACCCAGATAGAGATTTATGTCTAGCAGAACTGCACTGTTGTTTATTCCAGGAGAGTATCTTCTTGATCTGTAACAAAAGTGAGTTTCGTTTCCTACTCGGAAAGGAAGTGGACCAGCGGTGAGCTAGGGTTTTGTATATCCTTGGGGGAATGTGTTGGGGATCGGATAGGTGACTTTGACAAATGACTAAGAAATTATGTGTATAGCAGTGGAATTAAAATAAGTAAAACACAACAATTCGATCAGATCAAGTGTGGTGTGTGAGAAGAGTGAATAAGAACAACAAACCACAGTGCACTGAAGATTTTAAGGTGGTTTGGAGAACACAACTTTGTCTCCTACGTACACCTCCTCACAACGGAGGAACCACTAGCATAAGTGCAGTACATCTGGAGCACAACGACTCCGACCTCTTTGAGATCTACAACTCAAAGAAACCCAGGAGATAGGCACGACAATCTACTCCATAGACCACTTGTGAATTCAGCAAATTCACAAGCCCTTGAGCACTACGTCTCAAGCACCATAGCACAATGGCTCCAAACCAGAGTACAAGTACTCAAACCTCTGGATCACAATAGATCGAAGTTCTGCTAGAACAAGCACACTTAGAGAATAGATCCCTAGCACGATCTATCTCAGAACAATAGAAAATGGTAGAGACAAATAGAATTGGAGATCTGTGTAGAACACATACACAGATTCCCAGAGAAATGGACACTCTAACCAAGTACAGACTCAGCTGGATCTCTTCTTGATCAGCACTGCTGCAATCACGAGCTCCTCCTCGTCTTCTCCTTCTCTTTCCTTCTTCTTTCCTTCTTCTTTCCTTGGCGGCGCTGCCTGCTCCTCTGGATGCAGATCCCTTTTGCAGGCTCTTCTTCCCTTCTTCCAGAATGCTCTAGCTTTATCTTGCGTGGGATCCTTTGGGTACAAGAAACATGGTATTTATAGCCCCATATGTCCATAAGAAGCCTTGGGGTACGTGGGCATAAAAACCTAGGCAGATCCCTGAACCCCAAGCGGCCACATGTCCAGAAAAATCATAAGTTGAAATTTCAGCCGGAGTGTGTCGACACTACCACTGAGTGTGTCGACACACTGTCCAATTGTCCAAAAGGGTCTTCTGAAAGCTGGGTCTAGTGTCGACACTACCAGGGACTGTGTCAACACCTTGTCCCAGTTAGGCAACTGGGTCTCCTGGGAGCTGGGTCTAGTGCGACACTACACAGGGTTGTGTCGACACACTGAACCCTGTCTTCATGAAAAGCTCCAGGAATAGTGACCCAGTGTCGACACCATCAATGACAAGAGTTGTATCCCTGCAATTAACACATAAATCATTAGTACAAGATATTATCATTAAAATATGAGAATTAAACATCAAAAACATGTTGTTTAAGCATTATTGTGATATGTATAAAATGTATAACATGTTCAACATATCATCATCAAACACAATATGTCATCATCAAAATCAAAGTATGAGTGATGTTCATTGGTCATCATTAAAATACAACTTTAGAAAAGTCCAAAACACACTCACCCACATCTCCCCCTTTTGATGATGACAAAACATATGCACAATCTCCCAATAGCTTGACTGTCAATAACTCCCCTTGACCATGTACACCCTTTGAACTTTCTCCCCCTAGAACTTTTACTTTCTCCTCCTCCTTAAGGAACTTTCTTCCCCCCTTTTGACAGCATAAAAAAAGATAGATAAGAGAAGAAACAAAGGTTGTAAGAGATCAAGAAATGAAATGTAGGAATGAATGGTCAGAAATGATCAAATAAATGAGGCAAGTGATATTTGCATATGAGAGAAATTATTGTGTTCTTTGTATTGTGCAATAAGTTTAATCGCAAAGACACCCTCACACAAGTATAGCAAAAATAATGATCTGAATGTATTTAAAATAATGATGCAAATGTGAAGAAATGACCTATATGAATGAGCAGAAATATTTAACAAGGATGTTAGGAGCTTTAAGTTTACACAAATGTAAAATAATAGGTCGAAACTCATATACATGAACTATATGAAGGTCTTAAGCTTTTCCATCTTGTCAATTTGATTTCTTTCATTTTTTACTGGGAAAGTACAAGAATAAATTAGTTAATCTCACTTTTCAGTGCAAGAGATCACATGGATTAGATGCAAGATCTCCTGATTACTCAGTGTTGACTTTCATTATCCGTATATATAGTTGAAAACTTTGATTTCCACTTTTTGAACGCGAAACAAATCACTTTTTTAGGTGAAATGGCCCGGTTACTCAGTGGTTCAAGAATTTGCATTGCTCTGTTTGTATCTTTCCAGATTGTTGATCATTTTCTTTTGATGTTTTGCAGGAATATATTTGCTTTGACCAAAGATCAAACTTTATGACTACGAATTTAGAAAAATTATTCTTAACATGTGGTAAAAATGAAGCTTAAACATACACATGTGAAATATTAAGCCACTCATGTGCCTATAATAGTGTTTTGCAAATCATTTTAAAAACATTTAGTATTAAGATTGCTTTACCTTGCAATGATAATGAATCTTTTAATATTAAACTAAATGCACAATGAGTTTAGTTACAACGTTTTAATTCTCTCATAGAAAATAGCACAAGGACTCAAATTCTGATGACTTTGGGGTTCAAAATAGATAGGTAAGTTCAAGAAATATGACATGATTCCCCTTTCATGTATCTCTCCGCACAAAGGTGAATTGAGATTATTGGTGAATAGGAATGAAGTGAAAGCAGAATGAACAAGAATGTTTTATCAAAAAAAAGGACTCCCCCTCAACAATTGCATACGAGGCTCTTGATACTTGGCGGAGACATATACTCACGCATAGTGAAAGTGTCCAGACAAGCTTAACTTGTCTTTCTTCATCACTATTGATATACCAGAATTTCAATACAATTGAGAAGTAGAATTTTTTGCAAGAAAGAATGGCTTTTATTGCACAAAGAATGAGATGAAGATTTCAGACATGTGAAAACTTGCATAAACCAAGTTCCCTTCTAAGAGAAGTGATCTAGGTTCTGCAATAGGCTTAGTGAAAATGTCTGCAATTTATTTTTTCTGGTCAATGAAGTGGAGTTCAAAAGAATTCTTTGAGACTTCATCTCGAAGGAAAAGATGCCGAATGTCAATGTGTTTGTGCGGGAATGCTGAATAGGATTTTGGATAGATTTAAAGCACTTGTGTTGTCACAAAGAATGGAATGCAACCTAATGTGTGATTATAATCTAGAACTTGATGTTTGACCCAAAGGACTGGGTACCACAGCTACAGTGGCAACATACTCAGCTTCTGCAATTGAAAGAGCTACAGAATGTTACTTTTTGGAAGCCTAAGAAATAAGACACCCTCCTAGATATAAACACAACCCACTAGTACTTTTTCTATCAAGTTGCATCCGGCATAATCAGCATCACTATATGCAATTAGTCCAATTTACTCCAGTAGGATTCCAAGACCCAAATCATATGAAGAAGGAGATTTTAAAATTCTTTTAACAGCAAACTGTGACTATTTTTAGGATTTGCTTGAAATCTTGCGCACATGCAGACACTAAAGTGAATATCGGCCTAGAGGTAGTTAAATAAGAGAGATCCAATCATACCTCTGTAAAGTGTAGCATTAACAGACTTACTAGAAGTATCACTCTCAAGTCTTACCTTGTGGCCATTGGTGTGTTGGATGGCTTGATGTTTTGGAAGTCAACCTCTTGAGCAACTCCTTGACATATTTGGTTTGACTCAGAAAAATTCCTTTAGCAGTTTGATGTACTTGCAGACCTAAAAAGAATGTAAGTTCACCCATGAGACTCATTTCAAATTCAGATTGCATACGATGGGCAAACTCATTGCATAAAGTATTATCTGTTGATCCAAAAACGATATGATCAACATAAATGACGACCATGAAATGATTTTTTGCAGTTTTTGTAAACAAGGTTTGATCAATGTTCCTCTTATGTAACTTTATTTACAAGAAAAGAGCTCACCGGTCATACCAAGCTCTTGGAGCTTGTTTAAGACCATAAAGAGCCTTATTAAGTTTAAAAACATGATTGAGAAATTTTTCATTTTCAAAACCAGGGGTTGTTTGACAAAAACATTTTTTTTTATGTATCCATTTAAAAATACACTCTTGACATCCATTTGATAGACTTCGAATTTCAAAGAGGCAGCAATGTAAGGAATATTCGAACAGCTTCAAGTCTTGATAGGGACATAAGACCTTCGAAATCAATACCAAGTTCTTGGTTATACCCCTGGGCACAGTCTAGCTTTTTTTTCTAACAATTTGACCAGATTCATTCAATTTATTTCTGAAATTCATCTAGTTCCAATGACAGAAGTTAAATCTGAAGGTTTGGTACTAAATCCCAAACTTGATTTCATTCAAATTGATGAAGCTCTTCATGCATAGCATTTATCCAGTTTCACAAGATAAAGCTTCATTGTATGGCCCTCGAATTTCCGTCGCATTATTTGTATTTGTTTGTGTATATTAGTGCTTGTGTATGTATATATATATTTACGTATGTATAATTAGTACAATTACGTGTGCATGTGTTTATACTAGATGTAAATAATGCATTTATTGAATGGTGATAGTATGGATACACTACCATATACATATTGCACGTATATATGCATGGCATGCATAGTTTCTGCATGTTTTAGAGTTCTGGCCGAAGGCCAGATTGGCGTCAATACAGGACGTCGAGGAGTGTCAGCGTCCACTCATTGACGCAAACACTAATCCTGGCGTCTAACGATGTGGACGCCGATTTCTCTGACCTGCATGCGTTGCAGAGCCAGAAATTCCGGAAACAAGGAAGCTCACCCTTGGGGAGCTGTCCCCACGCTCTGAGAGCCATCTTATCACCCTGTGAGTGGAGAGAAGTCTCTCCCATATATCCAACCCGAATCTGCTCCCCAACCCCTCTCTCTTCACCCTTTTGTAAGAGAGAACAAGAGGAGAAAAACCCTATTTCAGAACTGTGAGAAACCCCATCTTGACAGCCCAAAATCCGAACTTCTGAAGCTTTGTCCGGCGTTCTACTACAACTGGAGGCTAGAGGATCATCGAGGAAGGCCTCCCCAGCATTTCCTTGCTTTGGAGATCATCCAGAGCCCGGAGGAAGGAGATCTTGGAGGACATTTCTGCACTTCTTGGGACTGCCCAAGGAGGGCTTCACTAGCACTTTTTGATCCCTTAGAGTGTTTCTAAAAGGCAAGTGACCCTACCATAAGGTCCCGTATGAGTCTAAGATGGTTTTTCAATTTTTATGATTTTTCCTCGAGTCCAGACCCTCAGATTCACCCTATCTTGAGAGCTCGGTCTGTGTTCTACACAGACCTGCATTACGGCAAGGTCCCTGGACGCTGAGATCATGATTGGCGTCCATCGACTATGCCGCTGACATTGAATTAGCGGCCAGAGACCGCCGCCAAGTTTCATCTGACAGAACATTAACTGTTCTGCCCTCCTATACGATTATTTTCGATGGGTTTTCCGTTATGAGATATATGGTAACCCTATACACTATGTATACTGGTAAATGTGGGGTGGTGGATGAGTTTATGTTGGTGTGAATGTTAGAGATTTTTCTCCCATGAAATTTCAAGCATGATTTGTTGGTGATCTTGCCAATCCATGTTTTATATAGGACTAGTCCTGAGAGTCCTAAGTTTGTCAGATCATGAAGTTAGTGGATTAGTAATGTGTACTCAATTTTGATAAATTGTCCATGCTTGCATAAATTGCTATTAATTTCGGTTCGTAAATAAAAGGCATGCAAGAAGAATTGTTGTGATCGATTTATGGTTGTATGATTTAGGGTAATTCTGTATTTTCAGATCATGCTATAACAGTTAGTCTCGTTCAAACAGTAAGTGGCAAAAAATGCGATGGTTAAACTCCATGTCAACTTAATTGTGAATGGCATGCTAAATAGGTATTTGATTTTCTGTAAATTCTATTTAGCTCAGAAAATCTGAAAAATTGAATGTATGATCTTGACCCGAAAATAGCATGTGGTTAAATTTCCAGGTTATTTGGACCATTATATAAGGAGTTATGCACTTTTTCCATGTGAAATGTAAAAATTTATGTATGTCATCGTAAAGTGATTAGATATCGTTTAAACCCAACCTGATTGGTGAATTTACTGTGTGTTAACTCCTGGAATCTGTAGTGTCATGTCAGGAAAACAGAGATATGCATGTGAGTAAGAAAGTGAATGGGATGAAAAGTGATATGTGTAAAACCATGTGTAAATCGGTAAAATGTGTAATGTGTAACTGTGCCAATGTGACACTGCTTCCGTAGAGGGCAGTGGAACTGTATCAGGGAAAAGTCCCCCTGAGAAAGTTCAATGTGTAAGTGACCCTAAGGGCATTAGGGGGAAATCCTGGAGGTGGACAAGTACCACTGGCTAGGGTGGAGACTTGTTCTCCCGGTCTACGCAGTCCAAGAGTCGCCATTGTAATGCCTAGATGGCGTCTATGTGTAATGTGATGTGTATAGTCCTTCTTTTGTGGTTTGGACTATGTGTCACGGCACCTAAATGTGTAATGTGTAATGTGTGATGTGTATGTGTTCATGTGTGTTAATGTGTAAGTGAACAATGTGAATGTTTTATGTGTAAAGTACAACCATGTGAATTGGAAACTTGTGTAAAGAATGTGAAACTAAAAAAGTGAGATATGACATTGAAATCCATGTGAGACAAATCTGAAACCATGTGAAATCAGTAATTTCATGTTGTTATCATCATGTTATATGTGCGAATGTCTAGAATCCATGTTAGGGATAATGATGAGCACGTGTACAAAATACATGATTGGTTGTTCACATGGTATGTTTTAAACAACATTGTAGCTCTCATGTGTAGGTTTACAGCCATTAAACCATGTGAAACCAGAAACTTAAGGCATGTGAAAATGTCTATGTATGTGCTTAAGAACATGTAAAATCCATGCTAGTTGTGTTTTTCCTTCATATATGCACAGTGTTCATGTTGGTAGCTCTCATGTCTTGGCTCATTAAAGGTAAAATTTCACGAGTAAATTGAATAGAGAGCATGTGATAGTAAGTTTTATTCTTAGAAATCTGAAAGCATGATCCATGTATTAATGTAGAACTTTCAAAGACTAGCATGCCATATGTTGAATTGTGAATGTGCATGTAGAAACCGCTATGACTTATACGTGTATGTTATGAGTAGTGTTGCTTGCTGAGGTCTTTAAGACTCACTCCTTACTTCGGCGTACAGGTAGACGGTGATGAGACTCTCGTGGAGGAGACGGTAGAGACGGACCCGAGCGCGGAGTTTAGATTGTTGGAGCAGTTGTACCCTTTTGTGCTTTCATAGTATGTAAAAGTGACATTGTACTAGAAATCATGAGAAAATTGTATAAGTGTGGACATTGTGTACTTATTTTCAGCAATTTAATTATGTGAACTTTTAGCTCTTAATGTTAATTGCAATTTCATGTATGTTTTAATGTGGATGATGAATGAATGAAGACAGTGTCTTTTACTTCCGCTACTCTGTCGTATATTCGCGTGTATCTCAGCTGTTTGCATCGTTTGGGAAATGTCCCACTATGATGACTCTTGCTATACCGACGTGGGTTGGTATAACCGTACCGGTATAGTGAGG
>JACBKR010004765.1:0-21901 GCA_014218235.1 Colocasia esculenta | reverse complement strand
GTTGACGTTGAGATCTTCAGGGATGAGTTAAACGACAAGGTCGACTGCCGTTTAGTTATGTTGGCGGCATAGGGGTTACAGTTTACCCTTATTGGCGGCAATCGATCAGGCCGTTTATATCCTGTGTCCCAGCAGACTCAAGTGTGTGATTAGAGGTGATTGACATGTGATGTCCGCCCTAATAGCACAAGTGGGCCAGGCTTAGAGTGTGACTCCGCCTGTGCATAAGAGTAGTTGTTTGTGGCATGAGGTGTTACTACTGTACGGGTTTCAACGTTGAGTGTGTTCTTCTGTTGTACGCACGTTGCGTTACCGTGTACCCGTTTCTGTTGTGTTACCTAGGCGTGGGTGCGACTCCGTCTAGACGACTAGCGTGGTGGTTGTCCTCCGCTAGTGAGCCGGGACATCGAGTGCGACTCTGTCCTGTGCGTACTCTTTTGGTGGTTTTGAGCCGGTCTCCGTGGAGCCCCTTCTCTACCGCTAGGGTCAAGCGTAGGGGAAAAAACCGTCGTGGACCAGACGCGAGAGAGAGCGTCTGTGTGTGCACACGTGGCTGGGGTTGAGAACCTCTGTGGTGACGGGACGTCGAGCCACAGACCCTAGCTGAGTCCTACTTGTTGTGTGTGTGAGTGTGTGTTACTGATCCGCGTGGTTTACAGTTTTGTGTTGTGGTGCGACGTGTACTACTTTCAATTTTACTTTTCGCACTTTAGTTTAGTTGCCGGTGGGGTTACTTTTCCCTACTGGGTCTCTTTTCTTGAGACTCACTCCTTCCCTTTCAGGTGGGTCTTGTCGACTCCCGTTCCAGGCGAGTCTAGCCACTCCGGTGTTGGTGCTCCCTAGCTGCAGTGAGGTGTACCTTTTGTTGTACTTCTGTACTCTGTACTTTGCTCAGACTCTGAGTTGTATATGATATGTTCATATAGTGAAATTTTACTGCTTTGCAGGTGTGTATCTTCTTACATATAGTCTCCTCGGACTCTTAAATTCCTACCCTTCCGAGCTTGTCTCGTGGGTTAGCGGGTCAGAATTCGGGTTACTGGTTGTTACTGGTAATGCGGATTCTGGGTCGTTACAGTTTGGTATCAGAGAGGGTCTGATGAGATATATATAAGGAAATACCCATCATGTTCAACTCAGAGTTTAAAGAGTACAGTGCAGCTGTAGCTAGCTAACTAGCCGGAGGTAGTTAGTATATTTATGTGTGTTTTGTTTTGTGTAGTTCTATGGCGCCTAGGTGACGTCCTAGAGAGGGAGTAGCCGAGCAGGCGACTCGTCCGGAGGTTGGAGATGCTCCGCCACCTCAGCAGACGCAGCCTTTGCCACAGGATGCACATAGTGGTATTGTTCCGCCGCCGCCACCTCCACCTCAGGTAGCTCAGGGATTAGACATGACTCGATTTCTTGAGGGGATGGCTCAGTTTGTTGCTCGCACCGTGACGCGCCGGTACCCCAGGGTGGTACTGGGAGGGTGTTGAGGGAGTTCTTGCAGTTTCAGCCACCTCAGTTTTTGGGCCAGCCTGATCCAGATGTAGCGCGAGCATGGCTAGATGCAGTGGAGCGGACTTTTCGTTCCATGGAGTGTGTTCAGAGGAGCGCGAGTGCTGCTAGCCAGTTATCAGTTGCAGGCGCAGGCGTTGACTTGGTGGTCCGCTGAGTGGGAGACTACTTTTCAGTCTCGTCCACTTAGACAGATTCGTGGCAGGAGTTTGTTGTTTCTTTTGAGAGAGCCTTCTGTCCTACTTACGTCCGGACGGAGAGATTGTACCAGTTCCTGGACTTGCAGCAGAGAGACTCTACTGTGGTGCAGTACAGGGCCAGATTTGTGGAGTTAGGGCGTTATGCTCCGCAGATTATGGGAGATGAGGGGTGAGGACTCAGTAGTTTGTGAGAGGTTGAGGCCAGAGCTCAGGCAGGCGCTGATAGTTGCTCGTGTCACAGACTTGGATGCGGCCTATCAGACAGCGGCAGCATTGGAGGCAGACACCTTGCGGACTCGTGCTCGGAGTGCAGAGGTTCAGACGCAGGTAGTTACTTTTCAGCCTCGCCAGCAGCAGGGTAGTGTGCAGACGACCCCGAGGACTACGACTTCTTACGCGTCCACTTCTACTGGGACGTCGGCGAAGTCAGGATCTCGGAGGAAGTTTCGGCGTGATAGGAGGCAGGCAGAGCAGAGGCAGCAGTCGGTTGGGAGTGTTCAGCAGCCGACAGGTCAGCCTTCGCAGCAGTACAACGTACTTTTGTTGGGCATTGTTACCAGTGTGACCAGATGGGTCATATGGCGCGAGATTGTCCTTTGTTACCTCGTGTGCGCAGCAGCAGACCCAGTCGCAGCCCCGAGTGCAGCAGCAGGCAACTGTGCAGCAGCGTCAGCAGACCGGAGGTTCTGGTGGGTCGAGAGGTAGAGGTCGTGTTACCCACTTGACTCGTGCAGACGCGGAGGCAGCTCACCTGGTGGAAGGTACTGTTTGAGTTTTTGGTTATGCAGCTAGAGTCTTGTTTGATTCCGGCGCCTCTCACTCTTTTGTGTCTGAGGACTTTTTAGACTCCCTTGGAGAGTTGAGTTCGGGAGAGTCTGTTGAGTTGGCAGTAGAGTTGCCGACGGGGGACTTTGTCCTTACGTCCTACTGTCTCGAGGAGGTACCTGTGCAGTTGCAGGATCAGTGTTGTCAGCCCGTCTTTTTGCCTTGCAGTTGCATGACTATGATGTGATTTGGGTATGGACTGGTTAGAGCAGTATGGTGCAGTGATGGATTGCCAGAAGAAGAGGGTGCACTTGCGGATACCTGGGGCAGCGGCGTTCTACTTCCAGGGTATCGTACCTCTTACTTCTCATTTTTTAGTTTCTGCTTTGAGGGCAGGGAGGTTGCTTGCTTCTGGTTGTCAGGGTTTCCTAGTTTCTGCAGTGACTCTTGACCAGATGCCTCGGGAGTGGGAGACATTCCCGTAGTGTGTGAGTTTCCGGATGTTTTTCCGGAAGAGTTGCCTGGTTTGCCACCAGAGAGAGAGATTGAGTTTACTGTAGAGTTGGTTCCTGGCACTTTACCTTTTGCGCAGGCACCGTACCGTATGGCACCAGCAGAGTTGAGGGAGTTGAAGAGGCAGCTTGAGGAGTTGTTGGAGAGGGCTATATTCGTCCTAGCTTTTCTCCGTGGGGGTCACCTGTTTTGTTTGTCCGGAAGAAGGATGGTAGCCTGAGGTTGTGTATCGACTATAGGAAGCTAAATCAAGTGACCATCAAGAATAGGTATCCTTTGCCTAGGATTGATGATCTCTTTGATCAGCTTCAGTCTGCTCGTGTCTTTTCGAAGATTGACTTGAGGTCGGGCTACTATCAGTTGCGGATTAGAGATTCGGACATTGAGAGGACTGCTTTTCGGACCAGATATGGACACTTGAGTTTTTGGTGATGCCGTTTGGGCTCACCAATGCTCCAGCGGCCTTCATGGATCTGATGCACCGGGTGTTCCACCAGTTCTTGGACCGGTTTGTCGTAGTGTTGTTGACGACATTCTGGTGTACTCCGCTTCGGAGGAGGAGCACGTGAGCACCTGAGGATTGTGTTGCAGACCTTGCGAGAGCACCAGTTGTATGCCAAACTTAGTAAGTGTGAGTTTTGGCTACAACAGGTTCACTTCTTGGGGCACGTGATCTCAGGTGAGGAGTTTCAGTAGATCCAGCGAAGGTGAGGCAGTTTTGCAGTGGGAGAGTCCCAGATCTGTGTCTGAGATTCGTAGCTTTCTGGGTTTGGCAGGTTACTACCGCAGGTTTGTTCGAGATTTTTCTCAGGTTGCTGCACCCTTGACTCGGTTGATGAGAAAGGGAGTTCCGTTTGAGTGGTCGGAGCAGTGTGAGCAGAGTTTCATAGAGTTGAAACGACTGCTTACGTCGGCGCCAGTTCTTGCCTTACCTTCAAGTGAGGAAGGTTTTGAGGTTTGCACAGATGCTTCAGGTGTTGGTTGGGGTGCGGTCTTGATGCAGCAGGCCGAGTGGTGGCTTATGCGTCTCGCCAGCTTAAGCCCCACGAGGAGAGTACCCGACCCACGACCTAGAGCTTGCGGCGTGGTGTTTGCTTTGCGGATTTGGCGTTTACCTGTACGGAGTTAGTTTTGTAGTCCGTACCGACCACCAGAGTTTGAGAATGTGTTTTCTCAGAGGGATCTGAATATGAGGCAGCGTCGATGGATGGAATATCTGAAAGACTATGATTTCAGCATTGAGTATAAGCCTGGAAAGGCGAATGTAGTTGCAGATGCCTTGAGTAGGAAAGCACAGATGAGTTATCTGATGCTTAGAGAGTGGCAGTTGTAGCAGTCTGCTACAGAGGGATCTTTCAGAGTTTCATCCAATCGTCATCAGTGTGTGTTGGGCAATTTGTTAGCAGCTTCCGCAATTGTGAGATAGGTTGCTGAGGCTCAGCAGGCAGATCCCGAGTTGTGCAGTGTGTTGCTTCTCCAGAGGTTGAGCTTTGTGAGGACGGGACTGTTAGGTTCCGAGATAGACTCTATGTTCCTGTTGAGGAGTCTATCAGGAGAGTCGTTTTGCAGGAGGCACATGGTTCCAGGTACTCTATTCATCTAGGGGCGACCAAGATGTACCACAGGATGAGATGTCAGTTTTGGTGGCCTGGGATGAAGAGAGACATAGCGGCTTTTGTTGCTAGGTGTTTGGTCTGTCAGCTGGTGAAGGCCGAACATCAGCGTCCGGGAGGACTTGTGCAGCCGTTAGAGATTCCGATGTGGAAGTGGGACCACGTGACGACTGACTTTGTTTGTGGTTTGCCGAGGACAGCTGGAGGTTTTGATAGCATTTGGGTTCTTGTGGACAGATTGACGAAGACTGCCAGATTCTTGCCTGTCAGGACTAGTTGGGGTGTGAGTAGGTTGGCCACGTTGTACGTAGAGCGGATTGTTCCTTTGCATGGAGTGCCGATCTCTATCGTGTCAGACAGGGATCCTCGCTTCACTTCTGGGTTCTGGCGCAGTTTCCAGAGAGCTTTGGGGACAGAGTTGGCTTTTAGTTCCCTACCACCCTCAGTCAGACGGTCAGTCAGAGCGGACTATCCAGACCTTGGAGGGCATGCTTAGAGCTTGTTGCTGGAGTGGCAGGGGTCGTGGACAGTTCACTTGCGTTGGTCGAGTTCGCATATAATAATAGTATCACTCCAGTATCGGTTTGGCACCATATGAGGCTTTGTACGGACGACCGTGTCGCACTCCTCTTGACTGGTTCGAGGTTGGCGAACGAGTTGTCACGGGACCGGAGTTGGTTCAGCAGTCAGTTGAGGTAGTTCAGCTTGTGAGACAGAGGCTTCAGTCAGCTCAGAGTCGGCAGAAGAGTTATGCAGATCAGCGCAGACGACCGCTCGAGTTTCAGGTAGGAGACCAGGTGTTTGTTCGTGTGTCTCCTATGAAGGGAGTGGTAAGGTTCGGTAAGCGTGGAAAGTTGAGTCCTCGCTTTATTGGGCCTTTACCATTACTGAGCGTGTCGGAGGTTTGGCGTACAGACTTGAGCTTCCGTCAGAGTTGGCAGCAGTGCACGACGTGTTCCACGTGTCGATGCTTCGGAGGTACCTTTCTGACGAGTCTCACGTTCTGCAGAGTGCAGAGTGGTCGGAGGTGACTCCAGTGTTGACTGTACCAGAGTTTCCGTTGCACATTGAGGATCGCCGAGTTCAGAGGTTGAGGAAAGGCTATCCCTTTAGTTCGTGTTGCGTGGCAGCGGCACTCTGGTGGTGAGTCAACATGGGAGCGAGAGGAAGAAATGCGCGAGCATTTTCCATACCTCTTTGGTGAGTCTTCTTTCCTTGTGTTGTTTGAATTTTGAGGGCAAAATTCCTTAAGGGGGAGAGCTGTAAGCCTCGGGTTTTTAATGGATCCTTATTGGGTCTGTAGTGGTTCTGTGTGGTCGACGACAAGACCATTGTCGTTGACTTGCTGTTGACGGCCAGGATTGCCGTTGAAGTCTGAGTCAGCGTCCAGCGATGTGGACGTCTGAGGTTGAACTCAGCGTAGGGGATCTGGACGTTTCCTGTAGGCGGTTCAGTTGGCGCCATAGATGTTGACGTCGACTAACCAGTCCTGTTGAAATAGGACAGCCCGAGAGCAGAGTTTCTTCTTCTCCTTTCCTCTCCTTCCTTCCACCTTAGCCTTTCTTGATTCCTGTAGCTTCTGTTGAGTGATTTGAGCTCGTGGGAAGCCCTGGATCGTGTGGCGTTGCTAGATCGGGCGGGAACGCAAGGTTTTGGCGTGATTCGCGCGGAGTCTTCGGGGAGATCCGGCGCGATTGGTGGCTGTTTGGGATTTGATTAAGCATTCTGAGGTAGGGACTTAACCCCTATAACCTCCCTAGCAAACCAGCATGTCCAATTAAGTTTAATTGTGTGCAAATCATGGTTTAGGGTTTGGGTTATATCATGCCGGAATTGAAGGTTTTGGATAATCTAGGTGTTAGATGTCTATTTATGATATTCTGGTAGTGTAGATTGATGAGAGGAAGTGTTTCCCTCCATCAGTCAGAGTTAGTGTGTTTTGTTTTCTGCCCATTGGACTGATTCGGTTCAGTTCTTGATGGGGACTGAAGATATCAACGTCCACATCTGTTGACGTTGAGATCTTCAGGGATGAGTTAAACGACAAGGTCGACTTGCCGTTTAGTTATTGTTGGCGGCATGGGGTTGCCGTTTACCCTATTTGGCGTATCGATCAGGCCGTTTATATCCTGTGTCCCAGCAGACTCAGTTGTGTGATTAGAGGCGATTGACATGTGATGTCCGCCCTAATAGCACAAGTGGGCCAGGCTTAGAGTGTGACTCTGCCTGTGCATAGATTAGTTGTTTGTGGCACGAGGTGTTTACTTACTGTACGGGGTTTCAGACGTTGAGTGTGTTTCTTCTGTTGTACGCGCGTTGCGTTACCGTGTACCCGTTTCTGTTGTGTTACCTAGGCGTGGGTGCGACTCCGTCTAGACGACTAGCGTGTGGTTGTCCTCCGCTAGTGACCCGGGACATCGAGTGCGACTCTGTCCTGTGCGTACTCCTTTGGTGGTTTTGAGCCGGTCTCCGTGGAGCCCCTTCTCTACCGCTAGGGTCAAGCGTAGGGAAAACCAGTCGTGGACCAGACGCGAGAGAGAGCGTCTGTAGTGTGCACACGTGGCTGGGGTTGAGAACCTCTGTGGTGACGGGACGCCGAGCCACAGACCCTAGCTGAGTCCTACTTGCTGTGTGTGTGAGTGTGTGTTACTGAGCCGCGTGGTTTACAGTTTTTGGTGTGGTGCGACGTGTACTACTTTCATTTTTTACTTTTCGCACGTTAGTTTAGTTGCCGGTGGGTTACTTTTCCCTACTGGGTCTCTTTTCTTGAGACTCACTCCCTTCCCTTTCAGGTGGGTCTTCGTCGACTCCCGTTCCAGCGAGTCTAGCCACTCCGGTGTTGGTGCTCCCTAGCTGCAGTGAGTTGTACCTTTTTGTTGTACTTCTGTACTCTGTACTTTGCTCAGACTCTGAGTTGTATATGATATGTTCATATAGTGGAATTTTACTGCTTTGCATGGTGTGTATCTTCTTACATATAGTCTCCTCGGACTCTTAAATCCTACCCTTCCGAGCTTGTCTCGTGGGTTAGCGGGTCAGAATTCGGGTTACTGGTTGTTACTGGTAATGCGGATTCTGGGTCGTTACATGAGCCGGGGGTTGGGGACTACACCTGGGTGTGGCTTCTCCTGCCCACACCTTTGCAGACCTCTCTGCTGACTCAGGGAGGGAGACGACTGTAGCGGCTTTGCGCACTTCTACAGGTATGAGTCAAAGCTCATTCCACTTAACTATGCATTTAATTTCCTGCAACTGTAATTGGTACTAATTGGTGTGTGCATGAGGTGTGGAGTTATCACTACATTCCCTTGGGTAGGGCGACGCAGGTGCGTCCCAACGTGTACCACTCGCGCGGAGGTGGCTACCAGTGGTGAGCACGGCCACCTACGGATTTCAGCTCGACGTCCTTCGTCAGGCCATCCGGGATTTCCCGCCGCTTCTGGTACGGACCACTCCCTTTTTTTGATATGGACCATTCATGATATGGACCATTCATGTGACTAACTCAATGCAGGTCGTGTGGGAGCCCTATGCAGGCATGGGGGATGAGGGCCAGTCGTGGGTGGAGAGTGGCTGGCCTCGGTTTAGGCAGGACCTGTGGGTCCACTGCCTAAACGAGATCGAGCCGCTCCGCCTACGGTTGGCTGCTCGGACCCTAGGCCTACACCAGGCGTGGCTCGAGGTGGAGGAGCCCCGGGGGATTAGGCGGAAGATGTAGGGGAAAGCGAAGACAGTTGACTGGTGTCTTTGCTTCCCCGACCAGTACGCGGACTGGCAGTAGGGTGGCCAGCTTGTGGAGTCCAACGCAGCTGACAGCCTCGCGTACCTTGAGCACTTCCAGGAGGAGTATGGGGGCCGCGACTATATGAGGCCTACTAGGGTATGCACTTCTAAACTTTACATGCTTTCAATATGTTACTCATGATATTCTGATTAAATGTGTGCATATGTAGGATGCGAGGAACGACCTCATCGACACTCTCCGCGACCAGCTGGCGGATACGGAGGCGCAGCTGGCCGAGGCAACCCGTCGGCCTTAGAGACACTAGTAAGTGTAAAAAAAAAAAATCATACCTTTGTTATTTATCTTACCGCCTACTGACTGGTCTTTGAATTATTGCAGCGTGCTACCAGGTCGTCAGTGGAGTGTGCCGATACTGCTGGCGCTTCTTCGAGTCAGAGTGTTCGCGACATGGAGGTGGCCTCCCTTCGTGCGCAGTTGGCGGAAGCAGAGGCTAGGGCGGAGGAGGCGGAGCGCGACCTCTATGCACGGGTAAGTAATCTTAATCAGATGCGTATTGGATTGAACTGCTTTCAAACTTACCTATGACCGTCTTTTCTTGCAGTCTGACGAGCTTCAGATTGCTCTCACACGAGAGACTAGCACCCGCGCCGAGGTGACCGATCTATCGCAGCAGCTGTCCGAGTTGCGTACGCAGGCCTCCCAGCGGGACGCGGACCTTCCTCGTGACACGCAGAGCTATGCTTGAGGCTTTCTCTGGAGCGTGAGGACTGCGAGAGGGAGAGAGCTCGGTTGGCGGAGGAGCGCAGGGAGGAGCGCCGCCAGTGGGAGGGGGAGCGCGGCCGGTGGTCTCAAGAGCACGAGCGTCTGACGCAGCAGTCGGTGGACGCCAGTACTAGTTTGGCAGTTTCTGAGCGCTTGCGGCAGGCGACAGAGGACCGGTACAGGCGCGGACAGGAGCGCGCGAGGGATCAGGGGTGGTCCAGCGCCTATTCTGCGAGCTTCGTCGCATCTTCCTCTCAGTATGAGAGGAATGTTGAGGAGGGGGGAGCCGCTCAGAGTTCCGCAGGTTCGCGTGCTTCCCTGAGGCCTCCTTCTCCTCGTTCGGTAGCAGACCCAGGCGAGGCCAAGAGTAGCCGCCAGCAGTGACCGGTGGAGGGTGCTGACGAGAGTGACCGGCCTGCAGAGGGAGGTGACGGGCATTAGGCTATTTTGCTATGTACTTCTTACCTTTTTTTTTTTTTTGACAATGTACGCCCTTTTGGGCACTCCATGATGATGTACTCGGGATTGGCCCCCCTTTTGGCCTCATAGACGTGCATGCTCTTTTTCTTTCTTCTTTATGCAGCGCCTGAAATGCATCTGAACAAATAAGTTAAATATCTGCTCATGCTCAGCCCCTTGCGTATGGGTAGTGTTTTGACTTCATGATTTTGTCAAGGGGCTAAGCCTTTATTTAAATAAGGCGAAAGGTAAAAAAGATGACCATTTGTAGGAGATGAATGCAAGGTTTTTACATATGCAAGCAAGAGATGAATGTACATAATATTCAAACAGGTAGAAGTTAGTTGGAATTTACAAGGATGAATGTGCATCTTCTAAGTAAAGGGACCTTTTTTTTAAGGGGTTTTCGAATATCTGATTTTTTGGATTTTGAAATATCTGATTTTTAGATTCTGAAATATCTATTTTTTTTAGTTTTGAAATATCTGATTTTTTTAGATTTTAAAATATCTGATTTTTTATCTCAAATATCTGATTTTTTTGGATTTTAAAATATCTTTTTTTTTGGATTTTGAAATATTTGATTTTTTTAGATTGTGAAAATATCTGATTTTTTTGGATTTTGAAATATCTGATTTTTTGGATTTTAAAATATCTAATTTTTTATATTTTGAAATATCTGATTTTTTTTGAGATTTGATTTTTTTTGGATTTTGAAATAGACGCCATAACCTGGCGTGGCCCCTTCTAAGAAGACGAACGGATCGAAGGGGATCCACGTGGTATTTGGACCCTTCAATTACTTGATTGTTATTAAGAATCCGTCAGTTGTTCTTGGTGTGCCAGCCAGAGGTTAGACGTGCTTAATTGGTGCCGTCACCCGAGGTTACTTTCGGCTTACATCCTCCTTAATTGATCGTTGCCTTGCCTTGACCCTAAGACATTCCCGAGGAGGAAGGGAAGAGATCTTTTGGGAGTCTGACAATAGTTCTAGAAATTTGAGGCAATACTCACTCCCCTATCTTAGACTTAGTAGGTTTCGGTCTTCTTTGGGCTTTGGGGTTTAGCACGCTTACGTCCAAGTCCATTTGGATCCCTACGGGGACTTTGCCACTCTTGTCGTGTTGCACACTTATGTCCAGGTCCATTTGGATCCCTGCGGGGACTTTGCCACTCTTGACGTGCCTTTTCAACTGATTTGCCTGTTTTGGGCTCTTTTGATTTTGGATTTGACATTGGATTTCTTTTCTTTTCCCCTTTTTATGCCCTGACCTGCACCTGCCTGAACTTGGGATAGATTCGCAAGATTAGTCCCTCAGATTCCCTTTTTCTACTGACAGACCGAAGGAGAAGAGAAATGAGTAATGTCCTAGGATCTTGGCTTAACATTGATCTCTTTTGGATTCTACGCTTCTGGATTCCCCAGGGTGGGCGTGTTTGTGTGTGGACATCGACACCTCTGGCTAGCCCACCAAGAATTATTAACGAATTTATAACGACATCCTTTCATTTTGGGGTCCTTACATCGCGTGGATCCAATACTCCTAACTAGGGGTAGTATTTTTTAAGATATAGCCGTTTCTACAGGTGAGAGAGCTCCTCACCTTCCGCGTTCACTAGCATATACGTGTTGCCTGGACCTATCTCTTTGACCACGTACGACCCTTTCCAGTTAGGTTGGAGTTTTGACTGGGGACCTCCAGGTTTACAAGGATTCTTTTAATAACCATCTCACCGACCTTAAATTTTCTCTCAATAACCTTCTTTTGATGAAAATGAGCAAGTCTATTTTGGTACACTCTTGTATGTTCTGCGGCGACCAGACGCCTCTCGTCTAGGAGTTCCAGTTGTGCTAGGAACGATTCGCGTCGCTCGTTGATTGACAAGTCCTTGTCAAGCTGGATCCTTAACGAGGGAATGAGAATCTCGTATGGTACTACTGCCTCCATTCCGTAAGTGAGGGTGAATGGTGTCTGCCCAGTGAGAGTACAGATTGAAGTGCGGTAGGCCCATAGAGCTTCCACGAGCTTTCTGGCCATCCGAGAATCTGTTAGCCTCACATGTTTTCTTAACAATTTTAATCAAGGTTTTATTGGTGGCCTTTGCTTGGCCATTACCTTGCGGATAGTATGGAGATGAATGGTGCAATGCAATTTTATACCTTTTGCAGAGGTCAAGCAGTTCTTGATAGATGAATTGGGGCCCGTTGTCGGTGACGATGGTGTTTGGGACGCCAAACCTGGTGATGATGTTCTTCAAGATAAACTTACAAACAGTTGTTGCTTGATTTCCGCATATGCTTCAGCTTCCGCCCACTTGGTGAAGTACTCCGTCACTGTGAGGATGTATGATTTGACCTTGTTCTGGGAGTTGGGTGTAGACGCGAGATTTGGCCCATCTCCCGCAAGGCTCTTTTGGCCCATTAAGCCTCGTTTGACCATTTGTTGACCAGCCTCGGATACCATGTAGACGGCAGCATCGATGGCCGCCGACTACTGGTTGGCGGCAATCCCCCTGGACGTTGACCAAAGTTGGCGTCCACATCCATGGACGTCTGCATGCGGTTGGCGGCAGGATCGCTTGACGTCAACAGGGTTTACCTGGTCTGTGCAACTACCCCGAGATTCCAGCTCACTTGCACCATTCTCTCGGCCATGCAACGCATGTAGCCGTTCCCAACGGGCATATGGGCCACCTAGGCACCCCATTGACCTAGTAAAAATCCTACTAGGCCTCTCCCCATTGGTTGGACCTTTAATGCTTGGATTGCCAAGTGTGCAAGTGTGTTTCTTCACACTTGAGCATCCAAGGCTCTCAACCCCGAGCTCCACTGTCTATATAACCCCCCTTGGCCTTCTGAAAAAAGAGGGGGAGAGGCTGGACGTCCATATGCTGCTACCTTGAGAGAGGAGAGAGAAAATCTTACCCAACCTTCCACCACTCATCCTCTTCACTCTCTCCACACTTGGGACGTCCAGGAGGGTTGCTTTGGAGCTGGAGGAGCCCTTGCAAGGAGCTACAACATCAACAACGAGGATCTATACCTCCTTCCCTCTCTCTTCTCTTACTTACTTTTTAGCTAATTTACATGTTGCACACACCTTCCCATTCACTCTAGGCACGTAGGTCACCTTCCTACACACCTAGAAAGGGGTTTCCCAACCAAAAACGAAGGGAAGAAGGGTGGTCATAACATTTGGCCACCCCTCTTCTCAAGTCCGCACCGGTACGAGACTCGCCTTTTGGCTTTCCTCTCTTCGTTTTGAACATTTACTACACTGCATTTGAGTCTAATAGAGCTTTTGTTTGTGGCAGGAACATTGTGAACGTGACCGTGGAGCTCTCTTCCTTTGGCCGGCCGAAGGAGGAGAAGTCGAAGCCCTATCTCTGTCCGCTGCGCGAGGCTGCTACAATAACGTGGTCAAAACACTCCCTTGGGTACAGGTAAGGCCCTGGCGATCACAAACCTCCCCTTTCATCTCTGGTTTTCTTTGTTTCCTCCTCAGTCAACCTAGTCAACCGGGGAGTCAACAAGGTCAACCAGCGACCCATCATCGCCAACGAGAGACCAGCGACGTCCGCGAGCCTCCTGAGGACATCCACAGTCGACACGGGGACACTGCGGAGGCGAAACGGATCGTCCACAGCCTCTTCTCTGGCGATCACGGTGGGACAACTTGTGCTTCTTCTGCGGTTTTTGTGAATCCAGGTAGACGGCAAGCGATCTTGCCGCCTATCCAGGTAAGCGTTCACATTTCCTGCCGTTGAGTTTGTTTCAGCGTCCACATAGGTAGTCATTTATTTTTCTTAGCATCTGTCGATCATGCCGTCAATATTTCTGATGAACTGAGCGTCCATATTCATGCCGTTTACTTCACAGAAACTTCTGTTTCAGCTGTTTTGATCTGATTTTTGCTTTCTGTTTGCTTCCTGTTTGTTCTAACAGTCCTCAGTCATGGGGGGTTCCTTCCTCTCATCTGTTCTAGCCTCCCCTCACATTTTAGGACAGCCATTCTTTGGTCTACAACCTTTTACTCGGGATTCCCTCTCGGGTAAATCGGGTTGGTTCCAAAGAAAACTCTGTAAGTCCCTAAATTCCGTGGATTCCCTCACGGTACGGGGCAGGGGGACCTTACACCTTCCTGTTTAGTTCACCTACTCATTCGGGTTTGAGTAAGATTTGAGAGAACCGAGCAAGTCAAGTCAAAGTAATACACAACCTTAATCTTTAAAACTCTTGGGACGTTGTTGATAACATTGCTTGATAGAAATCCACTTTTCTCCTCATAAGCAAGTCATTAATCAGCGAAACCGCTTTAAAATCAGTAGGTTCTGTTTGCTAATGGACTCTTAGTTAGACCCTGTCAACATGTCTAATAAATCGGCATTTGAATATGATGATAACATCAATGATGAGATTGTCGGTATGATTACACTGATGATCAGCCTGAGGGGTCGGTTCAATCATCTTCCCAAGCCGACAATGAGGAAGTGTCAGTTTGAGGGTCAACCCCACTCACGCCCAGAATGCCCAAGAAGACCCCGAGTTTTCCAAACTCATGTCCCGCTATTCGCCCGACGATATCATTTCTATGCTTTCCAAGCATACCATTCGGCAGCGGCATCTCCTTCCCCTCCAACCCATTCTCCCTTCCATGCTTCCTCATCTAGGCCCACTCCTAAGTCTCTCACCCCTTCCTGAATTCCTGTCTCCCTGATCTCTATCTCCACTCCTGTTCCTCCCACTCCTTTACCTAATTCTACCCCAATTCCACCACCCATCCACCATCCTATGTCCAAACCACTCCTCCGGCTCAATCTGAATCCATGTCCCGGTCTGAGACGGAGGATCTTATTAGGAAACTCTTGGCTGAATCTTTGTCCCTTTCCAAGCCTCATTCACTCCAAAACTATTGCAAGCTCCCCAACGCTTATTTTTCTCCGGGTTTCAAGGCCCCAAAGTACCGCAAGTATGACGGAACCTCCGACCCCCAATTCCATCTTGCTGGCTTCACCATGGATTCCCATCGGTGGCTGTACGATCGGGTCCTCTTAGTCCACCTCTTCCAACAATCGTTAGAAGGGGAGGCTTTGAGGTGGTTTACCTCTTTGCCCGCATCAGATCTTGTTAACTTTGACATAGTCTCCGAACGCTTCATCTCCCATTTCTCCTACATGGACACTCAAGTCCCTACACTTCCCGACTTGGTGGCAGAAAAGATGAAGACGGATGAAGACTTTGTCACTTTTGCCAACCGATGGAGATCTATGGCATCAAGGGCCGACATACCCATCCCGGAGTCCCAAGCCATAACCATGCTAGTCACCAACACCACCCCATTGCTCCGATCTATCCTGATGCTTAGTGAATTCCCCTCCTTCACGCATCTTTACAACCGAGCAAGGGTGGTCCAAAATCAAATCAAGGACTCCTCTCTACCCCACTTTTTCAAAGGGAAGCCCAAGGGACGTAAGGCTCCCGCGGTACCTACCACTGAGGGGTGACCATCAATGAGTCTGTCAACGCTTGCAATCAGCCGTTGAGGCCTCCGATCAAATCCTCCAATCCTCCATCCACTTCTTCTAACCTCACCAATTCCCATCTCATCCCCCCAGTCTTACTCTGTCGTTCCTCCTCCTCCTGCTGGCTACACCTGACCTGGCCCCAAAAGGTCGGATTACCCTCCTCTCCCTGAGACTCTCGAGACGTATTCTTCGCCCTCATGTCCTGTGATGCAATTCAACTCCCCCCACAAAGGGAGAACACTAATTCAAGGGTAGACACCTCCAAGTACTGTCATACCATAGGATCATGGTCACTTCATCAACAACTGCTTTACCTTCCGTGACTGGGTCTATGATATGAATGACCAAGGTAGAATCAACTGGGATGACGTCAAGGTGCCATAGCAAAGTCTAGGTACACCAAAAAGGACCTTGGCATTTTCAGTAACCCTCTCCCCAACCACCAAAGCAACAATCCCTCCTCCTCCAAAACCCATGAGAGCGTGCATACCATAGTACACCTAGGAGCTCGGGTTGTGAGGAGAGAGCAATAGTGGGGGGTAGAAGGTTTTGAAGAATGGTACCCGTGTCCCACGGCCGAGTCTCAGGAGCCTTCCACGTCGGTAGATGCCATCCTAGAGGAAAGACCCTTAATGCTCATCTGACCTCCACAGGATGCCTACCCCACCATTCTCACTTCCCCTACCTGTGAACCATCTACCAGACCCCTCCAGCTCATCCGCCTCAGTCCCAGGAGGCCGTTCATGTCACCCTCAGGAATCGAATTGTTCCTCCACCTCCGCGCCATCCCAAGATGAGGAGGATAATGGGCCTCCGCCCCCGGTCGGCACCGAATATGATATTCTCCAACATCTTATAAGACACCCGCGAGGGTGTCTATTTTAGAATTGATTCGGAGGTCGCCATCACATCAATCCACTCTCCTCCAGTTCCTCCAGAAGATCATGGTTAATGATGATCTCCCTCCTAGTGGGGTCACTGGCGCCATTCTCTCCCTCACCCAAGGACCCTCAATCTCTTTCTCGGACAAGGATCTTGCCGCCCCTGAGTGTCGTTCGCTTCCTCTTTGTCTCACCATCAACCTCAATGGGGTTTCGGTTGACTCCACTCTCTCGATACCGGGGCATCCATTAATGTCTGTCCGATGAAGACCCTTAAGCAGTTGGTTTGGGGGAAGAGAATCTGGAGAAGAGTTGCTCCACCATCGCCGCCTACGACAACTCCAAAAGGGTTGCCAAAGGCAAAATTGCTCTTAAGTAAGAATCGGACCTGTCACCATGTCCACCGAGTTCCTAGTCCTTGATGTCGACCCGGCCTACAAGGCCATCCTAGGTCGTCCTTGGCTAGAACAGACTCTAGGGGTCCCTTCCACCGCCCACCAGTGCTTCAAATTTTCGTTTAATGGGCGGGTAATCAAAATTAAGAGCATTCCCATCTTGGAGACCCTCAATGCGGTTACACAGAGCAGATGCCGCACCTGTTCATTCCGGATAAGGGGAAGAAGCCAGTCATGTCTCTTTTTGACTTCCCCACACCCTGTGAGCTCGGCCAGCCTCCCAAGCCTGCTGTAGAACCCCATGTTCCATGTCCTCCGGGAAAGGTTGGGAGTAATGGCTAATATTGGCTATGTTCATGGCCGCGGCTAGGCACGGATGAAAAAGGAGAGACCCAGAGTGTCCAAGCTATTAGGAGGTTGTTACCAAGGCCGGTCTAGGTTTCCGCCCAGACCCTGTCCATCCAAACCCCTTCATACCATATCAACCTCTTACCTGGACTTTAAGGGCATTTTGTCCAGGGACCAACCCAGTTGGGGACCAGGGAGCCCATGATTGAAGAAATACCTTACTCTGGAAGTGAGGATGAAGAAGAAGAAGA
Source organism: Colocasia esculenta (assembly GCA_014218235.1). Taxonomy (NCBI): domain Eukaryota; kingdom Viridiplantae; phylum Streptophyta; class Magnoliopsida; order Alismatales; family Araceae; genus Colocasia; species Colocasia esculenta. The sequence goes on along the minus strand of JACBKR010004765.1, from coordinate 4,943 downwards.
GGATGCCCAAATAGAGGACATTTCTGACGATTTTGGCCTCCTCTCCCTCTTTGGCTCTGATCTCCCTTCTCCCCCATCTTCACCACCATCATCTCCATCTCCCTCTACTGCTGTGTGCCCGCCACACAATTCAATTCCTCCACCCACCTCTAATCCCCTTCTTTCTCCTCCTGTCTTTTCACCATCCCTCATCCCGCCAGTCGAGGCTGCCTTGAGTCAGCAACTCATGGTTCTTGGCCTTGACTCCCAAAAAAAAATGCCAATTTTGAAAATTGGAAATCCGAGGTCTCCATTGAGCACCCTTCCTCCCTGGAACCTCTTCCGCTCGGCCAGGGGCGGCGCTTTCCGGCCTAAGCTCCTCTTCCTCTTGCCCTTCTAGGGCATTTCCCTGTAATAATTTTGTACATAGCAGTCATGTAAATAGTGGTCTAGATTCTAGTTTAGAGTCAGGTCTAGAGCTAGTCTAGGGTCTGGTCTAAGTTTAGAAGAGTCTAGTTCCTCTCAACCATGGTGCGCAAGGAGAAGGGTAGGCAAGTCCCTGCCCTTTTGTCATGGCCTTGGCTGAGAGATGTGCTAAGTTAAGTCAAGTGCCAGAGTTTCTTGAGGATCCTGCTCTCGTCGAGTCTGATTTTGAGGAAGGTGACTCCGTAGATGACGGTTTAGGGGTCTATCTGCTAGATTTTGATGAGGAGGGTGAGTTAGGAGATCCTGGGTCGGGAGAAGAGGGCCTAGTGAGCTCTTATGTGGATGGCACAAAAAGGTTCGACGAGCCAACCATGGCTGCAGATGAGCCCACTAAAGAATCAACCTTGGTACTGAAGAATCCCAGAAGACAATTTTGATTAGTGCCAACTTGAGTGTTGAAGAAGAAGAAGCTCTGGTAGCTATTCTCAAGTAATTTTCCGACGGATTTGCTTGGTCTTATGAGGACATGCCAGGACTCGATACCTCTTTGGTCGAGCATCGTTTGGTCCTAAAATCCGACGCGAAGGCCATCAAGCAAAAGTTGAGAAGGCTACATCCTAAGATGGCACTCAAGATCAAAGAGGAGGTTGACAAGTTGCACAAAGCCAAATTTATTAGGGTTGTGCTATATCCACAGTGGGTAGCTAATATCGTCCCTGTAATGAAGAAGGACGGTAAGGTTAGGATCTGTATAGATTTCCGTGACCTTAATCGTGCTTGCCCAAAGGACGATTTCCCTCTCCCACACATAGATGTCCTAGTGGACAATACTGCCGGCTTCGAAATGCGTCATTTATGGATGGTTTCTCTGGGTACAACCAGATTCGCCTGGTAGAGGAAGACCAGGAAAAACTTCATTTACAACGCCCTGGGGGACTTATTGTTACGTCGTCATGCCCTTCGGATTAAAGAATGCGGGAGCAACCTATCAAAGGGCTATGATGGCGATATTTCATGACATGATGCATGTGCACATGGAGGTCTATGTGGACGATGTCTTGGTAAAATCAAAGACTCGACATGGCCATGCTGTGGTCCTCCGGCAGTTCTCCAAAGGTCTAGAGAGCACAATCTTAAGATGAACCCCAAGAAGTGCGTCTTTGGTGTCTCTTCGGGGAAATTGCTTGGGTTCATCGTCAGCAAGCGGGGAATTGAAATTGATCCTAACAAGGCAAAGCAATAATTGACATGCCTCCTCCTAGGATATCAGAGAAGTCAGAGGGCTAATTGGCAGACTCCAGTTTATTCGGAGATTTTCTCCCAACATTCAATCCGCTGTAAGCCCTTTACGAGATGCTTAGAGGAGAGGCGAAGTTTAATTGGGACGATAAATGTCAAAAGGCCTTTGATGAATTGAAGAGCTATCTTTTTAATCCCCCTGTTCTCGCTCCTCCGGTCCCGGGTCAGCCTTTCCTACTCTATGTGTCAACCACTGAAGATTCAACTGGAGCGGTTTTGGCCCAATACGACGACGAGAAGAAGGAGAGAGCGGTGTACTATTTATCCAAGTTATTCAATGAGGCTGAAAAGAAGTACACCGCCATGGAAAGAACGTGCACGGCCGTCGTCTGGGTTGCCCAGAAGTTGAAGCACTATTTCTTGGCTCATGAAGTGAAACTTCTGGCGCGTATGGACCCTATTCGGTACTTGCTTGAGAAGCCTGTCCTGACTGAGCGGTTGATGAGGTGGAAAAGTTTCCTCAATCAATTTGATATCACCTATGTTAACCAAAAGTCAATCAAGGGGCACGCTATTGCCGAGCATTTGGCCCCACCACCCCTTACCTTTATACTCCCCGTTGATGAAAGCTTTCCCGATGAAGAGTTAGGAGCCATTATCGATGGTGAACCTTCGTGGGTGCTTTACTTCGACGGGGCGCTCAATTCTAAAGGGTGTGGGATAGGGGCAGTCCTCCTCTCTCCGAAAGGGTAGTCATTCCGCACGCCTATCAGTTAACCTTCCGAGCCACGAACAATGTGGCTGAGTACGAGGCTCTCTTAGTGGGCTGAAAATGGCATTATTGCTCGGAGTCAAGGAGTTAAGGATTATTGGATTCGCAGTTGATACTCTCCGGAATCTCTTAGTAAGTACCAGACCCGGGACCCCAAGCTGAAACCATACCAAGAGTGGTGGAAAAGTAGTCCGGCAGTTTAGGAAGCTCACTCTAGTTCACACTCCTAGGGCCCAAAATATCCTAGCAGATTCACTTGCTTCCCTCGCGTCTTCCATTCCCATTCCTTTGGGAAAGTCTTTTGAAACCGTCTCTGTCCAGAGGTTAAGAGTCCCTTCCCATGTCGATCCGTGGTTCTCTCAGCTCGTGCGTCCTTCTCCGTCCCTTCGGGTCCATGCGCTTTCCAAAGAGCCAGAAATTGACCTTGAAGATGGCCATCCCTGGTATTTTGACATCGAAAACTTTCTCAAAGATGGATCCTTCCCTATTATGCCACCTCTTTGCCGATAGACGGCAATTCGTCGCGTCTCGGAGCGTTACAAGATCATAGGTGGCATTCTGTACAAAAAGTCTCTCAGCGGGTCTATCTCCGTTGCCTTGATGAATTCGAATCTCAAGATGTTGTTGAAGCCGCTCACTCTAGTGAATGTGGTGGCCATGTTAATGGTAGAGCAATTGCCCAAAGTTGCTAAGACACTATTATTGGCCCACCATGGAAGAGGACTGTCGCCATTTTGTCCGTCACTGTGCTAAATGCCAATTGCACGGTGACAAAATTCATGCTCCTTCCTCTCTCTCTTCCCCTCTCATCGCACCATGGCCTTTCGCCATGTGGGCATTTGACGTGGTTGGTCCTCTCGCGGAGAACCGGAGAAATCCGTAAGAAGTCCTTCATTCTGACCGCCACGGAGTACTTCACGAAGTGGGCTGAAGCAGAAGCGTTCATAGAAGTCAAAGCTTCAACAGTCGTCAAGTTCATCAAGCGCAACATCCTTGCAAGATTTGGCGTGCCTCGGGACATCGTCACCGACAACGGACCCAATTCACTTCACAGGAGCTTCGCGACATGTGTGGTAAATATGGCATTAATTGCATCATTCATCACCATATTATCCACAAGGTAATGGACAAGCTGAAGCTACTAATAAAACTCTCATTAAAATCATAAAGAAAACATGCAAATCTCACAACAATGCTGACTGGCCAGATCGCTTAGTTGAAGCTCTTTGGGCTTATCGCACCTCCGTCCGCACTCCTACGGGCAAACCCCTACGTTGACTTGACATACGGATCGGATGCGATACTCCCATATGAGATCTTCGTCCCTTCACTTAGAGTTCAATTGGATTCCGAACTTGATCCTGATCAACGTCGGGAAGCCTTGTTGGCACAACTTGAACTCTTAGATGAAAGGCGAATGATAGCGGCTGACCATGCTCAAGTCTATCGTCAGAGAATTGCACGTTTTTATGCCAAAAGAGTTCTTGAGAGAAAATTCGAAGTGGGTGATGGTCCTTAAGCGTAAAATCTTAAAAGCACCAGGTCCCAGGAGCAAATTGCAAGAAATTGGGAGGGTCCGTTCGTTGTCAAAGAAGCATACTCAGGAAACGCTTATAGGTTGGTGGATGCCGAGGGAGTCGAATTAACACACCCTGGAACGCAGTCTACCTCAAGAAATTCTACCCCTAGTCAGTCCGTCAATGTCTGTCATTCATCACTTGTTAAGGTGTGGTTAAGTCTCTACTTCACCATTGGTCTTAATAAGGTCGACTTTCACACACCACACGATGTAAGATATTACCCTTTGGCTGGAAATCACAAGTACACTCGGCAGTCTGATCCGGTCAATGTGTTTCCCCTATTCTTTCCCACTCGGTCACGTCTGGGTTAGAACAAACTACAAGTAGGGGACCATCCGCTCCCATCTAAAGGGGCAAAGTCATCATAAAACAGGGGCAATTAAGAAGAAGCAAGGGGCAAAATGCTAAACCAAGCCTCAATGGGGAAAAGAAAGAGCCAAAAGGTCAAAAGGGTAGCAAAAAGTACGTACCCAGAAAAAGGCTGACCAACTCAAGGAGGTAGCAAAAAGTACGTGCCTCCACCCGAAGTCGAAATAAATGAAAAATTCCCCTGAAAACAATGTTGACTAAGTCCTTTTAGTATGAGATGTCGGTTGGAAACAAAAATAGTTTGAACCGAATCCTCACATGACTTCCTGTACTTTCTTCCCTTCTCCCTCTAGGGCAATTTGATTGTATAAGACCCTCCGTATGGAAAATATCAAGAAGGCTAGGGGTGATTTCCACATCAAAATTTCATGCACGTCCCTCCTTATTCGTGACCTCGTGGTTAAGTAGATTGAGTAGACCCTATGCCACAACATGTGATGAATAATGTCCTAGAGTCCAAAAATCCAAAAATACAAAAATACAAAATGCAAAAAACAAAAAGAGAGTCTTTTGATGTATATATTTCCATAGTACATATTCTCTCTATTTTCAAAAAAAAAAATCAAAATCAAAATTCA
>JACBKR010004764.1:0-21969 GCA_014218235.1 Colocasia esculenta | reverse complement strand
GAATCCCATCTTTGTTTCTGTCAGAGAACGACGATCGGTTCTGCCCTCGTGTTCTTTCAAGGGTACGACGATATTACCTGTCAGAGGAGGGGGGCACTGCCATGGTGTCGAGGGCTTTCTGCACAGATGCTCCAAGAAGGCAATCGAGGCTGCACATGGCGCTGGCCAATCACACGGATGAATGGATATATGGATGATACCGGACGGAGGGCAGGCCTAGGCCCTCCGGGGACCAGGAGAGACACACTGCTATGGGCCCAAGCTGTGTGGTTGAAGCAGGTGCCCGGACGACCTGTGTCGTCAAACACGCAGATACAAACACTGCTGCAGCAAAGCTGCTGCATGCCTTAACGATCCGGGGTGGGGGAAGACAATATGAAAGAGCTATCCTAGCTCTTGAAGGCTGGGCGTTAGCGAAGAGCTATCAAGCTTTTATCGTTGTCTGTGCGGGACAAATGTTCGAGAAAGGGATGAAGACAACCTACGAATACATATGCGTCTCTCCATCCAAGTGACGTTAATTTTGGTGCATTTTTATAAAAAGGTGACCTAAATTCTCCTTGTCTTTATCCTTGTCTTGAACATAGTAAGAATCATATGAATGTGGGGCGAGAGTCTTGGGCTACCATCATTAGCTAGACTAAGAAAACCACGACTTCATCTACTCACTTCTTGTTAGCTCTAACAATAGTGGCTTGCTTGAGTTTTGTCACTCTATTTGTCGTCTGTGCTGGGTTTCCTCGGTATAGTGATCCATTCGTCTGTTCATTGACTAAACATTATTTTATATTATTCTTATGAAGACATAAACCACGCACGGATCTGTAGGAGTCCTGTACTCAAGATCTAGATATGATTTGGAACTGTTCTGACCTCTTTTTCTCTCGCTGGCAGTGATTACATGCATATGGTGATTCGAACGAGAAAAAACTATGCAAGGTTACACGGTTCTCCTGTTCTTAGCTTCTAATGATGCTTGATGTGTGGTCATGGCTTTTGCTTCTAATGATATCATGGAAGTGGTGTTCCCCCTTGGAGAGGGGAAAAATCACGGCCTAATAATTCTTCTATTAAAAGGGCCATAAGATGCATCCAGCCCTGAAAAAGGTCCAAGAAGTGCCATCAAACCCTGGAGGGGGGAGGCGTAACCGCTTATATATTTACCGGGGTAACCATGTAGCTTCGGTGGGGGTTAACATAGAGCTATCCAAGCTTTTGGTGGTTGGCATTAGCAAAGAGCTATGAATCGTTTGTCTCATCTAAGTGGGGATGGATGCTCGAGAAAGGGATGAAGGCAACGTGCAAATTCATATGCCCCTCCCATGCAACTGACGTTAGTTTTAGTGCATTTTTATAAAGGGGTGACCTAATTAGCTCTCCTTGTCTTGTTCCTTTGTCTTGAACATAGTAAGAATCATATGAACGAGGGGCGAGAGTCTTGGGCTACCAACATTAGCTAGTCAAAGAAAGGATGTCATCTACGCACTTGTTGTTAGCTCTAACAATAGTACCTTGTCGGAGTTTTGTCCCTCTAATTGTCTTCTACATTGGTTTCCGATGTGTAGTGATCCATTTGTCCGTACATTGGCTAAACATTATTTTATGTTCTTTTATGAAGACATAAACCATATAGGAGTCCTGTATGAAGATCTAAACAAGATTTGGAATTGGTCTTACCTCTCTTTCTCTAGCCTGCATTGATTACATGAGTATGGTTATCCTAACAAGAAAGAACTATCCAGGTTTGCACGGTTCTCTTATGTTTGGTTTCTAATGATGCTTTGTGTGTGGTCATGGCTTTTGCTTCTAAAGATATATTAGAACTGGTCTTCCCTATTGGAGAGGGGAAAAAACACGGCCCAATAATCCTTCTATCAAAGGCCCATAAGATACATCTGGCCCGAGAGATGACAACCCAGCAAGCATTCAACATACCTATGTCTAAAGTCCAAGGAACAATGCCCAAGAAGTGCCATCAAGCCACGGATTGCCGCCCCGTGGAAGGGGGGTATGGAACCAATTATATATTTACTCGGGGAAGCATGCAACTTCGGTGGGGGTTCGTAAAGAGCTATCGAAGCTCTTGGTGGTTGGAAATTAGTGAAGAGATATCAAGCTTTTGTCCTTGTCTTCGTGGGGAAGATGCTCAAGAAAGGGATGAAGGCAATGTGCGAATACATATGCCCCTCCTATGCAACTGACATTAGTTTTGGAGCATTTTATGAAGGGGTGACCTAAGCTCTCCTTGTCTTATTCCCTTGTCTTGCACATAATAAGAATCATGTGAATATGAGGTGAGAGTCTCTGGCTACCATCATATCTAGCCTGAGAAAGCCTCGACGTCATCTACTCACTTCTTGTTAGCTCTAACAATAGTATCCCATCTATCATTGTCAAAAAAAAAACAAAAATAGTATAATATCTGAGTTTTGTCACTCTATTTGTCATCTGCACTGGGTTTCCACTACATAGTGATCAATTTATCCGTTCATTAACTAAATATTATTTTATGTTGTTCTTATGCAGACGTAAACCATGCATGGATTTATAGGAGCCCTATACTCAAGATCTAAACATGATTCAAAACTAGTCTTACCTCTCTTTTCTAGTGGACAATGATTACATGTGTATGATGATTTTATAAGAAATAACTATATAGGGTTATTGGGTTCTCCTGTTCTTAGCTTCTAATGATGCTTTACGTGTGGTCATGGCTTCCCCTTCTAAAGATAACTTGGAACTGATCTTCCCTCTTGGAGAGTAGAAAAATTGTGGCACAATAATTTTTCTATCAAAAGGGCCATAAGATGCATTTGGCCAAGATCAAGACCCAAGAAGCGTCATCAACCCCAAATCATCGACCACATGAAGGAGCGTGGGGGGACTGTAAATATATTTACTGGGGTGAGCACTCAGCTTCGGTGGGCGTTAACAAATAGCATTTGCAAAGAGCTATCAAGCTTTTGTCCTCGTCTGAGTGGGGACAAATGCTCAAGAAAGGGTTGAAGGCAACATACAAATACATACACCCCTCCCAGCAACTGACATTAGTTTTGGTGTATTTTTTCAGAGGCGTGACCTAAGCTCTCCTTGTCTTGTTCCTTGTCTTGCACATAATAAGAGTCATATGAATATGCAGCGACAGTCTCAAGATAGCATCATTAGCTAGCCTAAGAAATCTCAACATCATCTAATCACTTGTTGTTGGCTCTAACAATAGTATCTTCTCAGAGTTTTGTCACTCTATTTGTCATCTATGTTGGGTTTCCACTATGTAGTGATCCATTTATCTGGTAATTGACTAAACATTATTTATGTTGTTCCTATGAACGCATAACCATGCATGGATCTATATATAGGGGTCATGTACTCAAGATGTAGGCATGATTTGGAAATGGTCTTACCTCTCTCACCGTAGCCAATAGTGATTACATGTGCATGGTGATTCTAATGAGAAAGAACTCACGGTTCTCATGTTCTTATCTTCTAATGATGCTTTATGTGTGATCATGGCTTCTACTTCTAAAGATATCTTAGAACTGGTCTTCCCTCATGGAGAGGAAAAAAAAAACACAGCCAATAGTTCTTCTATCAAAAGGCTCATTACGAGATGACAACTGAATAAGCATCCAAGTCCCTCTATTGAAAGCTTAAGGAACGGGGCATAAAAAGAGCCATCAAGCCTTGATCGCCGCCCACATGGAAGGATCCCCAAGCTCTAAAAGAACTCCACAACAGGGTATGTCAAGCGACTGAGAAGCTACTGAGGAAATTTGTAACAACCCACTTCCACCCGGTACGGTTACACCAACCCACATCGGATGAGAGCAAGCTGCTACAGGGGAGAAAACCCCAATGATAGACAATTGGATTGAGATATACATAATAGAAAGGGCAACGGAATTTAAATAATCTTATTCCATCAACTTTAATCCACATACCACAGTCTATATAGTCCAGAAAGAAATGACATAACATAAATTCCACTAACATGTAGCCAGTTCAGTTACATATCCAAAATTCAAATTCAAATTACATACTAGGAAAATAAATTACAAGTCTTCAATTATTCTCCACGCTCCTCGTTGGATCTTGCTAATCCTTCGGCTTCCAAATCTCTTGAAATGTTGCGCAAGTAACTTAAACTTCAAAACATATACTTACCAAACATGCTTTCTAACAATTTAACACTATAACACGTTAGAATTCAGCAATTAAATTCATACATGCTCATGCTATATCGTGAATGAATAACATGGAATCATATTAAACAACTAATCTAACACATGTAAAACAATAATCTAAACATGGATACTAATAACATGGTATCATTAACATGAGTGTAAGCATATAATCACATGCTTTCATACTTTATTCCAATCATTGCGCAGTTCTACAATTTTAATCATGGAAATATGTACAAGATAAGTAACACTCCTAGGATGATCTCTAACTCATTTACATGCAAATAGAACACTTCAATCTACACTAGCTTGTTGTTTTTATGGAAAATTATTACATTCAAATGACGCTTGCATATGGATAACATTGAATTGCACATCAAGTAATTATAATTTCATTGATATGGAAACATGCACATACACCTGGTACTAAACATAATATCACTTTTATCATTCAACAATAATTATATTAACGCATGCAATTTCCTTTTTCATGACATATTCACATGCACTTACTTTCACATCATCACATGTTCACTTACACACGATTTCACATGGTTTTCATATAGATTTTCATTTGCACATTCATGATCACACATCATGTCACATTGCACATAACATGTGACACGTTCACATATCACTTGCACATACCTTGTGCCACGTTCACATGTCATTTTACATATTTTACACATGTTCATTTTTTACACATTGCCAAGACACAGCCCAAACCACCATTAGATAGATCACATAAACGTACACACATTCACTTTCATGTACTTAATCACTAGGCAAAAAAATGACAAGTAGGTTCCTCCAGAAATTGGGAAAAGCCCTTCCCACCATACCAGTGCAACCTATCCACCTCTAGGATTTTCAAGACCCTTGCCTCAGGTATCACGTTTCACAATTGAGCTTTCCCGTATGGGCACTACTACAGTACAGGTCCAAGCAATCTAGGGTGGTAGTGTCTTATGGGCACAATATATTTATCTTGTCACATTACACAATTACACCCATACACCATTTATTCTCTCACTTCCCATGTACGTGCACACACATATATTATGAAACATAACTCATCACATTCAGACTCTCAATCAGTCATAAACAGTAATTGACAATAACTAAATCATGATGTTAATCATATCATCATTCATAATTACAATTTACTCTTAATACACGGTACATAAGATTTTAGAAATTTATAACAATGTGCACAATATCCAGAATCATATAAAATTTTAACCATGCTTTCAATATATCACAAGGAACATATTGTAATTTTTAACAATTTTCGAGGTACTAAAACCATTTTTAATAATTATCACAAATTACATGAAATATAACAAGATAATTCATTCTACATAATAAAAAAAGACTGAAAATTAACCACATGGTACATAGGTATCAAAAAACATATCAAGAAGTTTTCATAAATTTATGGGTAGCACAACTATTTTTATTATTAAACAGAGATTTCAGGCAATTTACAAGATAATTCAGTTTATACATGGTAGGCAGTGAACTAAGAGTTCTAATAGTTTTGAACCGTGCATACAGTAGTATTGAGTTCATGGAAAGTTTTTGCGAACAAAACATGCATCAATTCTAATTACTTTGAATTAAATTCTATCAAATCATGTACATTTTATCATGACAAAAATGTCATTAATGACAATTATCATTGAAAAATCATCAATATCTTATGACATGATCTACTGAATGTAATAGACATGACCAAAATATCTAAACGCATGCATGCATTCACAAGTTTCCCGGAAAATCACATCACATATAGTCACATTGTTCTGAAAAAATCATGGGAACTTGGCGTCCAGGGTCTGGACGCCAACAGGGTAGATGGCATGATCTTTGCGATTTACCAGAATCTTGACGGCAACACAGTGGCCACCAATATCCTTTCTGCACACAGTGCAGACCGAAACACATAAAAATAGAATCTTGGGGGTCCAGGTATGAAATAAAAATCAGGAAATTATTAAAACCCTAAAGGATGAGTCTATGGGTTGAACCATTAAGTCACTTGCCTGTGAAAAATTTGCTAAAGGGATTATTCTGTCAGAGAAGCTCTCCTCGGCCAAGCTAAGAGGACACCCAAAAACCATCCAGATCGGTCCTCCTGTCGATGTGTAGGCCGCACACCACAGTCGGGGATGATTCCTCTATCTAAGGTGAAGCTCTCAGTCGAAGAAGAACACCCGAAGATGAACACGAACGCTAGATCAAAGCTATCCAACTTGGGTTTTTCGCACAGGACTTCTACGGTTTCTTAAGAGATCCAAAGGAACCTTATTCGGCCAAAACAGGTTTTTATAGACTAGGGAAGTCGGGATATGCATTAGGGTAGATTTCCTACAGTTATTGATGGGTTTCCTAAACTAGAACCAGAAGAAACACGGGCGTTACCAAATCTAAACCGTCACACAGCTGGGAACTTGGCGTCCACACCTGGTGCCACCAACAAGGGGTTGGCGTCCATCGATCTGGATGTCAACTTCCCATGGCCATGCAGTCAGCGGCAGGCATGTTGCCGCCAACCTACAGTTCGGCCAAAAAATAGATGTACATCCAAACAGATGTACCAATACATCATAAACAGTTTAATGGGTACAAAAAAGTAGATGTCATATGCACAGAGTTAAACACAGTGTAATTACATACCACTTGCATAGATTTAAATAACTATACCATGTACTTCAACAATTTGATAATGCATGCACATTTAAATATATTACATGTACAAAATAACTTCATGTGTACTTATAAGATATACAATAATAATTACATACCAATGCACTACATTATTTAAATACATTATGCACTGAATAAATAAATATAATATACACACACAAGAATAACATATATTATACACATGCACATAAGTGAGTAAATATTTATAATATGCACCAAATAAACAATATTAAATGCACAAGATTTGGGGGCCTTACACCCTCTCCCCCTTAAAATGATCTTCATCCTCGAAGATCAGATCAAGTACCTGTGGTGATATCGTCGGTGTCGTCTCCAGTCAATGCATACACTCTGGCCGGTGCTTGAGTTCTTGCTGCTGGCTTCTTTGCTGCTGGACATCCCGTGCAACGAACTTCTTTAGATTCAGACACTCTCTAATCCGATGATTCTTGCTGCCACACTTTAAACATCTTCCCGTCCTTGTCCAACATAAGTGTCCGCCATGCCGCTTGCCGTAATGCACACACTCGGGCTTCTCGTTCCCTCCAGATGCTTCTTACTGGGGTGCTAATTCTTCTGGTACCATAGCTGATTGCTGACCTTCCATGAGCTTCTTCATCTTCCTCTTCTGCCGTTGGAATGGTTCTGGCAACCTCTTCAACCGAGCCTTCTTCTCCTCCAAGTACAATGTCATCTCACTCTCCTGCCTGCATGCCGCGCTAAGAGCCGTATCCATAGTCCCATGGTCAAATGCTACGAGTCTGGCCCTCAATGACAGTCTAAGTCCCATCACAAACTTCTTCGCCTTGCGCCTCTCATCAGCAACTATATTGCGTGCATACCTTGACAACTCCACGAATCTAGCCTCATACTCCAAACCTATCATCGAACCCTAAGTTAACGTCAAGAATTCTTGCTCCATCTTGTCCTGTATGTGCTCGGGAACATACTTGGCCTGAACCAACCTCACGAACTCTTCCCAGGTCACCTCTAGCTCCACTCCCTCGAACTGCGTGCGAAGAACACGCTCCTGAAGCATATACGATGCCAAGCTGATCTTGTCATCCTCTGCACATCTGATGGCTCTAAATATCTTCTCGATCTCCCTAAGCCAACTCTCTACAACCAATGTCCCACTCTCCCCCTAAAAAGAGGCGGAGCCATCCGCTTGAACCTCTCCATGATCGATACTCCTCCTATACCATGGTCTTGCTGAGCTGGTGCTGGAACCTGAGCCTGAAGCTACGTCTGAAGAGTTGTCTGCATCTGCGCTTGATTCTGCATCACTTGTACAAGCCCTCGCATGAACGTGCCGTAGTCAACCAACGGTGGCGGGGGTGGCGCAGGTGGTCCCTGAGGTGCTGGTACTTCCTGCTGCTCATTATTGTCCTCTTTGGTTCCTCATCCTAAATAGGCACGCTCGAATGATGAGTCCTTCCAACCATTGCTACAAAATAAACACCAAGTCAAACTCCATTTATCACTACACCTAACATATTATCATGCATTCATCTTATCACTTTTCTAATCCTATCTTAATTATTCCTTGGATCTGGCTATCCACTACAAAGACTTAGAGATGTGATTTAGTTGATGGCTATTCACGTATAATCTCAACCATGTAGCTCTGATACCATCTCTGTGACGACCCACTTCCACACGGTATGGTTACACCAACCCACATCGGATGAGAGCAAGCCGCTACAGGGGAGAAAACCCCAACGATAGACAATTGGATTGAGATATACATAAATAGAAAGGAATTATTGCAACGGAATTTAAATAATTTTATTCCATCAACTTTAATCCACATACCACAGTCTATATAGTCCAAGAAAGAAATGACATAACATAAATTCCACTAACATGTAGCCAGTTTCAATTACATATCAAAATTCAAATTTCAAATTATATACTAGGAAAATAAATTACAAGACTTCAATATTCTCCACGCTCCTCGTTGGATCTTGCTAATCCTTCGGCTTCCAAATCTCTTGAAATGTTGAGCAAGGGTGAGTCTACACAATAGACTCAGCAAGTAACATAAAACTCCAAACCATATACTTACCAAACATGCTTTCTAACAATTTAACACTATTAACACGTTAGAATTCAGCAATTAAATTCATACATGCTCATGATATATCATGAATGAATAAACATGGAATCGTGTTAAACAACTAATCTAACACATGTAAAACAATAATCTAAACATGGATACTAATAACATGGTATCATTACATGAGTGCAAGCATATAATCACATGCTTTCATACTTTATTCCAATCATTGCGCAGTTCTATAATTTTAATCATGGAAACATGTACAAGATAAGTAACACTCCTAGCATGATCTCTAACTCACTTTACATGCAAATAGAACACTTCACTCTACACTTAGCTTGCTGTTTTTATAGAAAATTTATTACATTCAAATTGTTGCCCAGCTAGCTAGCCCAGAGGGGGGGGGTGAATGGGTTATTAACGAAACTGATCTTTGAAACTATTTACTAAAAATTACACAACAACTTAATGAAGGTTAGAGTTAGAGGAAATAAGATAGCAATCACACAAAATACAACCACAACACAGTAGGATTTTTATCCTGGTTCGGAACTCCTTTCCACAGGAGACCTACGTCCAGTCCCTGAGCAATACCTTAGGATTTCACTAATCAAGGGTACAGTCCCCCTTAAGGACACAACAACACCGCAGCTCAGCTGGTCTTCCTTCACACCCGAAGGGAACAACACCCTGGATACCACCAGGTCTTCCTTCACACCAGAAGGGAACAACACCCTGGATACCACCAGGTCTTCTTTCACACCCGAAGGGAACACCACAAAGAGAGGTTTGAAAGACAAGCCCCTAGATCAAACTACAACAAGCAATGATCTGAAGGACCTAGCACTGAGAGCAAAGAATCTAAATCTAGGCTCACTCTCAGAACTACACAAGCTCTCTTCAAATGATCTTTCACTAGCTAGTAGAGAGCAAAAGAGCAAAAGATAAGAGGAATGAAGTTTTCTGCTCTAAACTTTCTTCAGAAGAATTTGAATGTTTTTCTTGAACGTTGTATTTTCTTCTGTTCTTCTGACTTGTATATATATCTTCAATTTGAAATCTAGACGTTAAAGAGTCCGTTGTCTCTCTTTTGAGTAGTCGTTAGACTGAATGACATCTGGAGTCTTGGAAGCTTCCTGTCAACAGTCTTTTGATTACTTGAGCACGCAAAGAGATGAGATCTTCAAAGATATCCGATGGCTTCTATTTGTTTAACGTTGTACCATGAAGCTAGATCAGAGGTCTACACAGATGTCAATCTCAAATAGCAGACAGATAAGCTGTCTTGATGTCAGTCAACGTCAGTAGCAATAGTCAAGAAAATAGTAATGCCAAATAGCTTAAGTCTAAAGGACGTTATCAGAGTAGGCACGATAAAGGATGATATGGTCTGCATGCATGCAGAGATATGTTCAGATCTCATAAATGCAAAAGCGTCAGAGAGATGTCTACGTGGACTTTGACTGGTCAATGCTTTAAGATGAATAAGATATCAAGATATGAAATCGATGACTGTATGACTTATGAAATCGTTATGAGTCATAGCAAATCGTTATAAACACTTATCAAGTCGTTATGAACTCTAAAGAAATCGTTACGGCTACCATTCGTTACGAGTTTCAAAGAAATCGTTACGAGAACTAAAGAAATCCTTACGGCTACCAAGTCGTTACGCGTTTCAAAGAAATCGTTACGAGAACTAAAGAAATCGTTACGGCTACCAAGTCGTTACGAGTTTCAAAGAAATCGTTACGAGAACTAAAGAAATCGTTACGGCTAGCAAGTCGTTATGAGTTGTAAAGAAATCGTTACGAGAACTAAAGAAATCGTTACCGCTAGTAAGTCGTTACGAGTTTCAAAGAAATCGTTACGAGAACTAAAGAAATCGTTACGGCTAGCAAGTCGTTATGAGTTCTAAAGAAATCGTTACGAGAACTAAAGAAATCGTTACGGCTAGTAAGTCATTACGAGTTTCAAAGAAATCGTTACGAGAACTAAAGAAATTGTTACGGCTAGCAAGTCGTTATGAGTTCTAAATAAATCATTACGAGAACTAAAGAAATCGTTACGGCTAGTACGTCGTTACGAGTTTCAAAGAAATCGTTACGAGAACTAAAGAAATCGTTAGGCTGGCAAGTCGTTATGAGTTCTAAAGAAATCGTTATGAGAACTTACGAAATCGTTACGGCTAGAAAGTCGTTGTGAGTTCTAAAGAAATCGTTACGAGAACTTACGAAATCGTTACGGCTAGCAAGTCGTTATGAGATCTTTAACAAATCGTTACAGTATCGATTTGTTTGAAACATCACGGTTTTTCGGTCAGAAAGGAAATGATCATAATACTTATGAAATCGTTATGATGACTCTATTTTGAACTTATAAAGGAATCGTTCTGATTATCAATAGAAGTCTATATGAAGTATGAAGAAGTTGATACAAAGACTTGGACAAGACATGACATGAGACTTTACCTGATTGCCTTGAACTTTCTTTTTGCTTTTATTCCTGTCCTCAAAGCTCAAGTAATTCATTAGTACTATTTTGTTAATCATCAAAATTAATATATATAAATAAGTGAAGTAATTTATATAGGGAAAGTTTGGTCATCAATCTCCCCCTTTTTGATGATGACAAAATATACTAAACATCATACAACACAAACATGTTTTTCAGAATAGCTTTAATTTTCTCCCCCATTTTGTCAATAAGCAATAAGATAGTCTATGAGACAAAGAAGAGAGAAATCATTGTATTAAGTGGGAGGAAGATAGTACATAGGAGACAATAGAGAGGCATGCTGTGAGATGACAGCCCATGCCTTGTTCTCAAGATCTTCAAAAATCTGTTGGAAACACCAGAAGCAACTGAAAAGTAGGACCCATGGATGGGATGGTCCTTTGAATGTAAAGTTGCCTTTGCTGTTCCAGGAATACTCCATACTGGTCTGTATCCAAGATAAATCTGTAAAAGGTGCTCTTTCCAAAGCTGGCACGATGGAGAAATCTATCCAGAGAGATTGGATAGAAAATCTTCTGATCAAGCAAATCCTGCTTCAGAGCATAGAAGGCAGTATATCTGGCTGCCCACTAAACATAGATCTCTTGAATTGGATTTATGGAGTTGAGATCCATGAAGGCTTCGGCTGAGAGAATGGGCTTAGCTTGACGAACCAAGGAATTGTTGATGGCTGTAACTGAAGATGGGGTTCCTTGTAGAGAGTTTCCCATATGGTGGGAGTAAGCCTTTCACATTCAGAAATGAGTGGAGCCAAAACTTGAGAGGAAATGCGGCCAGAGTGGTATTCTCTGATAATAAACCGCAAAAAGGAGGGCATTCTATTCTGCTTAGCTGACATTCTGCCCATCTGCTTAGCAAACATGTCAAAGGCATGGGAGCCTGCATCTGAGTCAAACACAAGGGAGTGTAGCTTTGGCAGAAGGACTGGAGAGTCAATTTTGAGATCGGCAAAGTCCACTGTGAGGGGAAGATTTACTGGACGTTCTGATCTCAGCATCACTAAGGCTGAATGAAATTGGTAGAACTGTACTTCAGGCAGCTTGTTCAAATAGCAAAAATCACTATACAGCTGAAAATTCTTGGCAATTCGGATCTCTTTCAAAATGAAGGGTCCCCACGAGTTCTTATGCTGAATAATGAACCACTCAGAAAGAGTGAGTGAGTGAGCTCGATGGGTAAGAGATTCTGCCCTGGCAGTCAAATATTTGTTGTATTGAGCTTTGTTGCCCTTGACATTGGCCCACTGATCTTCAGTCTTGAACTCAGTGCCCTTAAAGATTTTGGATTTTTGAGGGGTGGACAGCTGGGTAAGAGGAAGAACAATGTTTAGATGCTCAGAGAGGTTCAGGAAAAGATACCATAGATAGTGGAGAGGATGCACTTTTGAACATATTCCTTATAGAGGGATCTTCTCTGAGGTTCGAGGGTAAGAGAGTACTAAAGAGGAGGAAATAATGGTGAGGAGGGGATGCTGACAGAGGATGATTGTTTCCTCTTTTTCTTGGCAGGACTGGGAGGATCAGTCCTGTGGATAGGGTGGCGGTGGAGAGAATGGTGATAAGGATATTTCTCTCAAAATCATCCGGCAGATTTGTGTCAAAGACACCAGTAGTGAAGGTTTTTCTGGAATGATAGTGACAGAGGAAGGAGGAGTAGGAGGATAGAAGAGGTGTTTGGGATTGAATGATGTAGACGGGTGAACTGGAGTGGTTTGAGTGAGAGGTGAAGAGGGTGAGAATGATGATGGAGCTGAGGTGTGAGAAGGAGTGGGAGAGAAAGAAGGTTGAGATGAAATGAGAGAGGAAGAAGGTTGGGTGCGAGACAGAGGATGTTTGAGAGTTGGTGGTGCTGAAGGGGCTGTAGAAGGAGATGAAGGTGAAGAGAGGGTTGGAGTTGCAAGAGTAGAAGTGTCAGGGGCCATAGTAGCTGTCATGGGCTCTTTCCCTTTGTCTTGACCTTCTCTAACAACTAAAGAGGGTCCTGATGACCCTGAAGCTGGCACTGGTGGCCCTGGTGGCCCTGATGCTTGAGCTGATGGCCCTGCTGGCCGAGACTCTGAGCTGGAGGCCCTGGTGGCCGGGGAACAGCAGCTGGTCTGCTCTGAGTAGCTGCAGGAGAAACTCCACTTGACTTGAAAAAACTGCTAGCATCGATGTAAGGCCCTCAAATTTCCGTCGCATTATTTGCATTTATGTGTGTATGTTTGTATTTGTGTATGTATGTACATATTTACGTACGCATTAATTAGTATAATTACGTGTACATGTTTTATATTAAACATAAATAATGTATGTATTGCACGATGATAGTATGGATACGATAATGTATACATATTGCATGTATATATGCCCGGTATGCATGGTTTTCTGCATAACTTAGGGTTCTGGCCGAAGGCCCTTGGCGTCAACCCCAGGCCGTTGAGCCAGTGTTAGCGTCCAGACATGGACTCCAACACTAACTCCGGCGTCCAGCGATATGGACGCCAATCTCTCTGGCCTGCATGCGCAGCAGAGCTGCAAACTTCTGAAACAAGGTATGGCCACCATTGGGGAGGTCCCCAATGGCTCTCAGGTTGTCAAATCGGTATGGTGAGTGGGTGAGGGGCTCTCCTTGGGTCTGAACCCGAATTTGGTCCCTCCCACTCCTCACTTCACCTTGCAAGAGGAGAAATAGAGAAAGAAAACCCTAGGAGAAAAGCTGTGAGAAAACCCATCTTACCACCCTCAAATCCGACCCTCTTGGAGCTTGATCTGAAGATCTTCTGCGACAAGGAGGAAGCTGGAGCAAAGGAGAAGGCTTCCCCATCGACCCCTTGTTGTGGAGCTCGTCCAAGAACCCGGAGGAAGGTGATCTTGGAGGGAGTTCTGCAACTTTCTTGGGACTGCCCAAGGAGGTCTTCACCAAGCCCTAAATCCCTTGGAGGAATTTTAGAAAGGCAAGTGACATATTCCTGATGTTCCCTTATGAGTCTAGGTTGGCTTTGTGATTTTTATGGATTTTTCCTCGAGTCCTAGACCCTCCAATTCACCCAAGATTTAGAGCGGGTCTGTGTTTCTGCACAGACCTGGTTCGACGGCAAGGTCCCTGGACGTCCAGTTCATGCTTGGCGTCCATCGACCATGCCGCTGACCCTGAGTCAGCGGCCAGAGACCGCCGCCGAGTTCTTCTGGACAGAACAGTGAGCTGTTCTGTCCCTCTTATACATTAATTTCGGTATGTTTTACGTGATGAGGATATATGGTAAACCTTATACTCTATGTATATTGTGCATGTGGTGTGTTGATGAATGTGGTGTGTGTTGGTGGATGTGGGAAATGGTGTTCCTTAAACTTGTGAGCATGAATTGTTGATTTTACAAATTTAGTTTCCTGATTAGAATGTGTATGAATGCCTTGGTTTGGTCTGATCATGAAGATTAGTGGGTCAGCATATGTGTTTGCAATTTTTGGTAATTTATCCATGCTTGTGTAATTTGTAAATAAGCTCGGTTGATGAAATAGAAGCATGCAAAAATGATTTGTAGTGTTCAATCCATAGATGTGTGAATTAGGGAAATTTTGTATTCTCAGTTCATGCATATGTGATTAGCTTATGTATAAACAGCAAGTGGCTAATTTGCAAAATGTGTTAGACCTATGTTAACTTAAGTGTTAATAGCATGCTAATTAGGCGTTTTTTTTCTGTAAATCCTATTTAGCTCATAAAAATCTGAAAATTGAGGATATGACCTTGAACCCGAAAACAGAATGTGGTTAAACTTTCAGGTCATTTGGATCAGTAAATAAAAGTTATGTGTTTTCTTGTGAAATGTGATAATTCGTGCATATGATCATAATGTGATTAGATTTTGTTTAAACCCGCATGATTAGTGTGTTTACTGTGTGTTAAACCTTGAAATTTTGTAGTACCATGTTAGGAAAAACAGAGGTATTCATGTGAGTGAGAAAGTGAATGAGATGAAGTGTTATGTGTAAAACCAAGTGTAAAACGGTAAATATGTAAATGTGTAACTGTGCCAATGTGACACTGCTTCCGTAGAGGGCAGTGGACCTGTATCAGGAAAAAGTCCCCCTGAGAAAGTTCATTGTGTAAGTGACCCTAAGGGCATTAGGGGGAAATCCTGGAGGTGGACAAGTACCACTGGTTAGGGTGGAGACTTGTTCTCCCAGTCTGTGCAGTCCAAGAGTCGCCATTGGAATGCCTAGATGGCGTCTATGTGTAATGTGATGTGTATATGTCCTTCTTTGGTGGTTTGGACTATGTGTCACGACCCTAAAATGTGTAATGTGAAATGTGAAATGTGTATGTGTCCATGTGTAAATGTGTAAGCGACATGTGAATGTGTATGTGTAAAGTGAACCATGTAAAAGAGGAAACTTGTGTAAATAAAAATGTGAAACTAAAGATGTGAAAATGTGTTATTGAAAACCATGTGAGGCAAATCTGAGATCATGTGAAATCAGTGAATTTATGTTGTCATCGTCATGTTATTATGTGCAAAGATGTTTAGAATCCATGTTAGGGATAATTGGTGAAAACGGGCAAAAGATAGCACGATTGTTTGATCACATGACATGTTTTATGTAGCGTTGTAGCTCTCATGCATAGGTTTTCAGCCATGAAACCATATGAAATCAGCAACCTAAAGCATGTGAAAAGGTTCATGTATGTGTTTAAAAATGTGTAAAATCCATGCTAATTGTGTTCCCCGTCCATGTATGTAAAGATTATTCATGTTGGAGCTCTCATGCATTAGTTCTTTAAAGATTAAAGTTTCATGAGTAAATTGAATAGAGACCATGTGATAGATGAATTTTATTTTAGAAATCTGAAAGCATGAGTTATGTATAAAATTGTAGAACTTTCATGATAGGTTGAAAATTTGAATTGACTAACATGCTATGTGTGGCAATTGTAATGTGCATGTAGAGACCACTAGGACTTATAAGTGTATATCATGAGTAGTGTTGCTTGCTGAGTCCTTGGACTCACTCCTTGATTCGGCGTACAGGCATAGTTGGTGACACAGTACCTTTGGAGGAGGCAGCAGAGACAGACTCCGAGCGTGGAGACTAGCTAGTTTTGGAGTTCTTTGATACTGTGTATTTCATAGTATGTAAATTTGGAACATTGTACTAGAAGTATCATGAGAAGAATGTATAAGTGTGGACATTTGTATTTAATTTCAGCAATTAATTTATGTGAACTCTTAGTTCCTTTTGTTAATTGCAAACTGCATGTATGTTTAATGTGGATGATGAATGAATGAAGACATTGGTCTTTTTACTTCGCTACTCTGTTGTATATTCGCGTGTATCTCAGCTGTTTGTATCGTTTGGGTAAATGTCCCACTGTGGCAGCACTCGCTATATCGACGTGGGTCGGTATGACCGTACCGGTGTAACGAGGGCCGTCACAGAGATTGGTATCAGAGCGACTGTTGGGATTGCACATGAATATACTTAAGTCATCATCCCCATTGCATGCTAAGTATGTCCACATGTGTAGAAATCACTAATAAGAAGTGAAAGATAGATAAGAAAATGGCTAGAAAATTAGTAACCTAGCTCTAATTGGTGGCTGAAATTTTATTACAGCCATGGCTTCCCGTGGACGGCGTGGAGGTGCGCCAGCTCACGACGACGAGCAGAGGCGTGAGGTGCGGGCGAAGCAGCAGACCCCGGCCCCACAGGGTCCTGTGCTTCCCCCACCACCGCCAGTGGACTATGAAGTATTCATGCAAGGTCTGGTGCAAGCCATGCAGACGCAGGCCCACACCCAGGCAGCCCTCCAGGCCCAGTTGGAGGCCCAGGTAGAATAATAAAACAACCTAATAGTTGCTATTTAAATGTGTGATATTGTGTTTACTGTATTGTTTATTGTTAATGTAGCAGGCTCAGCCCCAGCTCAGGACCATGGTGGACCTTCCATCATGGAGCGATCAAGAGGATGGCCCCACCCTCTTTTAAGGGGGAGAGTGATCCGCTAATAGCAGAAAGCTGGATGAGGGAACGGAGAAAATCTTCCGAGCTATCAGGTGTCCTGACGAGGACAAGGTGACCTTAGCCACCTACATGCTACAGGTATATTTTGGTTATGCTAATGTTGTTTGTCAAGTTAGAAATTGTTGGTTAGTGCTTATGAAGGTGTATTGCAGGAGAGAGCTGATGTATGGTGGTCCTCCCTACTGCGTACGCGCTTCGAGGATGGAGCAGTTGATGTGGCATGGGACGCGTTCGTGAGGCTCTTCCGAGCCAAGTTCGTCCCAGAGCATATCCAGGACAAGATGGAGCAAAAATTCCTTTCCCTGACACAAGGATCAATGACCGTCCTGGAATACGAGGCAAGGTTTTCTGAACTTTCTAAATATGCACCGCATATAGTAGAGGATGAGCGCAGAAAGACCAAGAAGTTCGTGATGGGTCTCAAACCATCACTGAGGACGAGGCTCGTGGCGTTCGACCACCGCACGCTAGACGAGGCCCTCAGCGCAGCCTGCAGACAGGAAGGAGAAATGGAGCAGTATCTGGAGGAGAAGAAGGCTTCGCAGAAGAGGCCGGCAGCGACTTTCCAGCGGCAGGATAAGAGGAAAACGGTGTACCAGACACCGCAGAAACAATGGCAGTCAGCAACTCTCAGGTACCTTTGTACGTTCCCCCAGTGCGAAGAAAGAGTGTCCCCATTGTGGGAAGACCCATGGAGGTTCCGAGTGCTGGTTAGTAGCGGGTAGATGCTTAAAGTGTGGGAGCAGCGACCACAAGATCAAGGATTGCCCAAGACTTCAGCAAGGAGCTCAGCGTGGAGCGCCAGTACCTGCAGTAGCGGCAGCCGCGCCAGCTACAGGACGACCAGGAAGGCCTCGAGCCCCAGCTCGAGTGTTTGCGTTAGCTAGTAAGGATCCGAGCAGGCGGAGCATGTCACCGAAGGTACATTTTTACTTTTCGGTGTGCACGCTCGGGTTTGTTTGATACGGGTGCTACTCACTCGTCATTTCCGAGCGGTTCACTAGGCAGTTAGCCCTAGAGTCAGGCATAGAGTCTGAGGAGTTAGAGGTCCCTTTGTCTGTGCACACCCCTGCGGGTACGATATGACTAGGAAGTGCATTCCGTCGTTACCTGTGTGCATTGAGGATAGATTCCTAGAGGTGTTTCTTCTTGCTAAAGATGAAGGATTATGATTGTATCCTTGGTCTGGATTGGCTAGAGGAGCACTATGCGTTAGTGGATTGTTGTAGGAAGAAGATTGTTTTCCGCATTCCTGGTGAGGATGAGTTCTCTCATCCCTTGCCAAAGAACATAGCGGGAAAGTTAGTTATCTCTGCCATGAAGGCGATGCGCATGGTGAACAAGGGTTGTGACGCATTTCTTGCCAGCGTTATGCTAGTACCCGATGCTGGTTCGTCACTGACTCTTGCAGAGATTGATGTGGTGCAGGACTTTCCAGATGTCTTTCCCGCGACTTGTCTGGATTGCCACCGGATAGGGAGATAGAGTTCACTATAGAGTTGCTTCCAGGCACCTCTCCTATCTCGAAGGCCCATATTGGATGGCCCCTGTAGAATTAGCCGAGTTGAGGAAGCAATTGCAAGAATTGCTCGATAAGGGATTTATTCGCCCCAGTGTTTCCCCTTGGGGCGCACCTGTATTATTCGTCAAGAAGAAAGACGGGTCACTTCGGTGTGTATTGATTATAGAAAGCTAAACCAGGTGACTGTGAAGAACAGGTATCCCTTACCTCGGATTGATGATCTGTTTGACCAGTTGCGAGAGGCATCAGTCTTTTCCAAGATTGACTTGCGATCTGGCTATCATCAGTTGAGGATTAGGAGTGAGGATGTGTCCAAGACAGCATTTAGAACCCGTTATGGACATTATGAGTTTTGGTTCTTCTTTCGGATTGACCAACGCCCCTGCAGCGTTCATGGATCTCATGAACGGGTGTTTAGTCCGTATTTAGATAGCTTTGTTGTTGTGTTATTGATGACGTGTTGGTCTATTCTCCGGATGAGGCCACGCATCGTCAGTATTTGAGGTTAGTCTTGGAGGTTCTCCGTGAGCACAAATGTATGCGAAGTTCAGCAAGTGCGAGTTTTGGTTGCGCGAGGTTCATTTTCTCGGGCATGTCATCTCGGCGCTGGTGTAGTTGTTGACCAGCAAAGATCCGGGCAATTATGGATTGGATGTTCCCAGGACCCCTTGGAGATTCGTAGTTCCTTGGGTTAGCTGGTTACTATCGGCGATTCATTGAGGGTTCTCGTCCATCGCCGCCCCTATGACAAAGCTGACCAGAAAAGGTGAGAAGTTCGTATGGTCTGAGGCATGTGAGCGCAGCTTTCAGCTATTGAAGGCTAAGCTTACTTCTGCTCCGGTATTGGTATTGCCCAGTGGTCTAGAAGGTTTTGCCATTTATACGGATGCATCTCAGATTGGTTTAGGGTGTGTGCTCATGCAGCAAGAGAGGGTAGGGCTTATGCTTCTCGTCAGTTGAAGGAGCATGAGAGGAACTATCCGACTCATGATTTAGAGCTCGCAGCTGTGGTTCATGCACTAAAGATCTGGAGGCACTATCTTTATGGTGTCAGATTTGAGGTGTTTACCGACCACAAGAGCTTGAAGTATCTTTTCTCCCAAAGGAATTAAACCTGAGGCAGAGGAGATGGATTGAGTTCTTGAAGGACTATGACTTCGACCTTCAGTATCATCCTGGAAAGGCGAACGTCGTAGCGGATGCTCTTAGTAGAAAGAGGTCTTCGCTCCAGCAGGATTGGAAGATGTGGAGGATGCAGCGTGCTCTATGACCGAGTTAGAGATATCATTGTGTCAGGCTTTTGTAGCTCAGCTATCCCTTAGATCCTCAGTCTTGGATGAGGTGATTGAGCAGCAGAAAGCCGATCCTAGATTGTTAGAGTGGTGGGTAAGGCGGGCATTGCTCGTGATGAGGACGGTGTGATTAGATTTCAGCACCGTGGTTGGTGTCCCCGATGTGGTAGATGTCCGTGAGCATGTGTTAGCGGAGGCTCATAGATCGCGATTCTCTATTCATCCGGGTATCACTAAGATGTATCAAGACCTGAAGAGATCATTTTGGTGGTCGGCATGAAGAAAGATGTTGCGGATTATGTGTCTAGATGCCTAGTATGTCAGCAGGTGAAAGCCGAGCGGCAGCGACCATCCGGCCTTATGCAGAGGATGGATATCCCCGTATGGAAGTGGGAAGCTGTCACTATGGATTTCGTTCGGGTTTCGGGTTGCCTCGATCTAGAAGGGGCAATGACTCGATTTGGGTAGTTGTAGATAGATTCTCGAAGACTGCTCATTTCTTGCCTATGAAGAAGAAGCAGTCAGTAGAGAGTTTAGCTAGATTGTATGTTAGCGGTATCATTAGATTGCATGGTGTGCCGAAGTCGATCATTTCGGATCGAGATCCGAGATTTACTTCGAGATTGTGGAAGGGTCTTCAGGATGCGTTAGGTTCGGAGCTTAAGCTCAGTTCGGCGTTTCATCCCCAGACCGATGGACAGTCCGAGAGGACTATCCAGACGCTCGAGGATATGTTGAGAGCGTGTGTTTGGATTGGAAGGATGATTGGGAGCGTCATTTACCTCTTGTGGAGTTCGCATACACAACAGCTTTCATGCTAGTATCGGTATGGCTCCATTCGAGGCGTTGTATGGTAGGCCATGCAGATCTCCTTATGTTGGGAGGAGACTGGTGATAGGCAGTTGATCGGACCGGAGTTAGTTCAGGAAACTTCGGATAAGATTCAGCTTATCAGGAAAAGGCTTGTTGCGGCACAGGATAGGCAGAAGAGTTATGCCGACAACAGGAGAAAGGATTTGGAGTTCGAGGTTGGCGATCATGTCTTCTTGAAGATATCGCCTACTCGTGGAGTTGTCAGATTTGGCAGGCATAGCAAGCTAAGCCCTAGGTTCATTGGCCCATATGAGATTCTCAGACGTTTGGGCAACGTGGCGTACGAGCTAGCTTAACCCCAGCTTTGGCTAGCGTTCACCCTGTATTCCACGTATCTATGCTCAGGAAGTATGTCCGAGATCCGTCTCATGTGATTAGTCATGAGCCAGTGGAGATCAGCCAGATCTTCGTATGTCGAGCAACCAGTAGCCATTCTTGACCGGAAGGTTCAGCATCTCCGGAACAAGAGTATTGCGTCGGTGAAAGTTCTATGGAGGAACTTCTCACGTGAGGAGGCTACGTGGGAGCTGAGGAGGCGATGAAGAAGAAGTATCCCCTTTTGTTTGAGTAGTGTCGTTCTAACTTCGAGGACGAAGTTTCTTTAAGGGGGAGAGGGTGTAAGGCCCTCTAATTCCGTCGCATTATTGCATTATGTGTGTATGTTGTATTTGTGTATGTATGTACATATTTACGTACGCATTAATTAGTATAATTACGTGCACATGTGTTATATTAAACATAAATAATGTATGTATTGCATGATGATAGTATGGATACGATACCGTATACATATTGCATGTATATA
>JACBKR010004763.1:0-21880 GCA_014218235.1 Colocasia esculenta | reverse complement strand
TGTCGGATGGTCTTGGTGGCAGTTTGTTACATCGTGCGTTTCCAACAGTGTGAGTTGTGAGCGTGAATGCTATTGTAGCGTGAGTTGAGAGTGGCCTTTTTACAAGTCCTCGGGTTTGCCCTTAAGGACTACTACGCCTTCTTTCTGTACCTGTACTTTTATTTGGACATGTTGTACTTAATTTCTTTATTAATGTAACAGTCTTTCTTGTTATAGTTATTTGAATTCATTGCTTATCTCACTGGACTAAATTCTAACCCTCCGGGTCTTCGGATCTGTGGGTGGCGGCATGACCTTCGAGGGTCCCTGGCGGTGGTCCGGGAGTCGGGTCGTTATAGTGGTATCAGAGCTCGGAGGTCCAATGAGATTTGTAATGAGTTTAATAACTATGCTGTCCCAAAGAAAGGTACCAGTACGCTGCTGGCCCGTCCGTGTAGAGTGCTGTGAGGTGAGCAATTAGTTCTTTGTTGCGGGCGGTTAGCTTTCCAGTAGGGTCCGAGCGTGAGCTGCATGAGAGCGTTGCTACTGTAGCTGGGTGCGCATCTTCGAGCATGGTTGCTGGTTCACTGTGCTGCGATTGGGTCGTCGTTGGCCTGCGCGTCCATGTGGGTGTGTGGCAAAGGCTGAGAGAGCCTACGTGTCGTGTGGCCTTTACTGGTGCAGGGTTGAGGTGCATCGCTTGGCTGCTGTGTTCTGGTGGTTTTCCCAAAACTGTTTGTTGTTGTCCTAGTGAGAGTTCCTCTCCCTCTAGGACTGCTTCTGTGCTCGTTGAAGTCTTCCGCTGTGTTGCCTCCTTGGTTTAAGGCCTCTATGTTTGGTTGGTTGCCATTACGTTGTGCCCTCGAGGTTGAGTGCATCGCTTGGTTGCCCTGTGTTTTTGGTGCGGTTTCCCAGAACTGTTGGTTGTTGTCCTGGTGAGTTTCGCTCTCAGGACTGTTCCGGGCTTGTTTCTTCTGCCAGTTGTTGTGTTGCCTCAGGGGTTGAGGTATGTTGTTGTTGTGCTGGCTGTTGCATTCTGGTGGGTTTTCCCGAACGGCGCCTTGGTGGTTGTGGTGGATGTTCCTCCCATAACTAGTTGTGTTGCTTCTGCTGTCTGTTGTGCTCTCTCTATTGGTCATTGTTGTGGGCTGAGTTCTGGTGATGTTTCCCCAGAACGGCTCTTGGTGCTTTGGGTGAGGTCCTCCCCAAGCTACCTTGTGTTGTTTTGTTGTCGCAGCTCTCTCTCTGTGGAGATGAGCTGTCGTTGTTGCCGATCAGACTGTCCGTGTTACAGTCTGCTTTGGCTTTGTCGTTCAGGGTGTGGTGCCTTTAACCATGTGTCTCGTCGTGGTGATGGACATTTGTCTTCTTGATCATTTTCTGAGTTTCCCGACAGTGCTGGTGGGACTTCGTGAGTCCCAGGGTCAAGAGGTTAGCTTCGTTTCTCGCACCCTATAGGCTCTGCCAGATGGTAGTCTGGTGTGTGCCATGGGTGTCTGGCTGGTTGTACTTCTCTGGAAGTGTGAGTCTCGTTTAGTTGTTTCCCCTTGCGTGTGGAAGAGACTCGTTGTGAGAGTTCTCCTCCCTTGCTTTCCGTTGGTTGCTCGGGGTGGTGGTGCTTTCACAAGGCATTTGGTGCCATGTCACAATCTGTGGCGACCTTTGTGGTGAAGGTCCCTCCCGTTGTGTTGTCTTGAGGTTGAGCTAGTTGCTCCCCTCATGTGCGTGGTTTTCCTTGTGGTGCGATAGGTTTGGTGAGCTATTGCCCCGTTTCTTGCTGTGATGGTTCTTGTTGCCTGACTGGACGATGTAGGGCAGCGTGCCTTATGTTCAGTGTGAGGCGGCACTAGGCGTTCTTTTGTTTGGCTTGCTTGTGCAAGCATCGTTTCGGTGTGTGTTTCTCTTGTGCTTCAGCTGTGCTTGGAGGCACTTGTCACCGTTCGGTATGTGGCCCTCTCCACCTGCGTGGTGGGAGCGGTGCCTCATGTTGTGGGCTTCTAAGAGCCAGCATGATTGTTGCGCTCCTAATGTTGCTGGTTCTCCACGTGTTGTGCTTGTGTTGGTCACTGGTGGGAGTCCCTTTCTGCTGGCCTTGAGCTGTTTCAAGCCGTTGGTGCAGTTGGGTACTGCACCTTGAACGTGTTTCTTTTCGATGTTTTGTGTCCCTGTGCCTTGAGGGTTCGTGGCCGGTGTGGCCTATTCTACCCTTTGTGGCTTGCGGTTTCTTGGGGGAGACTTTTGGCTGGTTTCTTGTGGAGGGTCCTTCCCATAGCCGTGTTGTTTCGACTGTTGGTGCAACTGTGTTGCATCCTGCTGAGTTTGGTGCTGTGGTGGCACCCTCTGCACATGCTCGTGTGGGTTGTTTTCGTGCCATCAGGAGCCCTGGTGCATTTGTTTGCACTTTGGGTGGTTCCTGCTGCCTTGTGTGAGCACCGTGTGTTGTGTTGTTTTTCCTGATCGTGAGGTTTATGTGTTGTTTCGCGAGTTGCTCAGTGTTCGAGGCATTGAGCTTTCCGCCTCTGGGACACTTTGTTGCTGGCCGTGCCTTGTTGTGTATTGTTCCGCTGTGTGGTGGCTACTTTGCCTTGTCTAGGTAGCCCTATCGGTGGTACGCCAGGTGTTGGTCCTTGCTTGTGTTCGAGTTTTGCCCTTCCGTTTGGGAGCGAGGGTACTCAGTTGGGGTACCCTGTTTCGGTTTGGATCCCCCTGAGGTCGACGTGTTGTCCTCGACCTCTACTGTTGATTCAATTTTTGTGCAATTTGTCGACGTCTCGAGCTACTTGGCTTTGCCAACCTCAGACATCTTCTTGGGTTTTGCCTCGTGCTTGTGCCTGTGGAGCGAGTGGTTAGCTTTCTGTGGCACCACCAGTCGTTCTGTGTCCTTGTCGGACCACGAGGATGATCTGGGTGAGATCTAGTGTGCCGACGGGCACTATCTGGCTTGCCGTGGTTTTCTCCACATGCGTGTTTTCCTCTGGGTTTTGGGTCCCCTTAAGAAACTCTTGTTTGGCCTTACCATAGGTGCTAGCTGTTGCTAGTTGTGCGGAGCCATTCAGCGGAGTCTTGTGGATGACCTCTTGGTGTTTTTCTCGGATGTCGTTAGTAGCTGGGCCCTCTGTCTTGTCGTCGGCGATAGAGTGAGTTACTATCCGGTTGGTCTCTACGGCGTGGTCTGTTGAGAGCTCAGTCACGTGTTTTATGACTGGCGGTTTCTGTGTTTCGAGTCGGCTTGGTGCGCGCCGTGCCTGAGGAGTTATCGACATCTTCCTATGTGCTCTGTGCCATTGTTGTGCGCTCTGTGAGCTGTCGGATGTCTGGTTTGGCACTCCGTTTGTGGCGAGGTTGTGGTGGTGACCACCGAGAAGTCGTAGTACCACCTAGTGGTCCCTTCGCACCTGTTGTTTTCTCCGAACGGGTTTCGCCTGATTTCGAGGACGAAATTAATTTTTTTGTTGGATGTATTGTAACATCTCAGATTTTTGACTTTCCATTTATTTGTGGGATGACTGGCCATGTCGTGACGGAGGTGCTTGTCGCGATAGTCATCCCTATTGCGACAACTAGGTATGTCGCATTCCATCGCGCCGGTCAGCGGTTCACGATAGGGTTTCACTTTTTGGTCTTTTGATAGCATCTGCCATCTGCAGAGTGGCAGGCGTGGCAGGGGGACCTGTCAGGCTGGCGGGCGCCAGATAGGGCGCGTTCTGGTCACGGTGGGGGCGGCCGTCGCGTTATGATTGGTAACACGATGCCCCGTGCCGTCGCGTTTGGGAAGCCGCAGGCTAAAAGCCTTGGCCGACTCTCCCTTCCTTCTTTTTGGCATTTCCTCCCCTTTTCCTTTCCTCTCTGAGGAGGGAGGTCTCCTCTGTAACGACCCAGAATCCGCATTACCAGTAACCGACCAATAATCCGAATATGACCCGCTACACCCACGAGACAAGCTCGGAGGGTAAAAAGTGAATGTACGAGGAGACTATATAAGAAGATACACACCATGCAAAGCTGTAAAATTTCACTATATATGGAATATAATAAGTACAACTAGAGTCCATAACAAGTATAGAGTACATGAGTACAACAAAAAGTACTACTCACTGCAGCTAGAGCGCATCAGCACGGAGTGACTAGACTCGCCTGGAACGGGAGTCCATGATGACCCACCTGAAAGGGAGGGGAGTGAGTCTCAAGAAAAGAGACTCAATAGGGAAAAGTAACCCCCACCGGTAACTGTACTAAAGTGCTGAAAGTAAAAACAGAAAGTAAATACACGTCGCACCAAAACCAAAACCAGTGACAACCACGCATCTCCTTGACGGAGTGCGTTACAAGACTGTAAACCTCGCGGCTCAGTAACACATACTCTCACACACACAGTAAGTAGGATCAGCTAGGGTCTATGGCTCGGCGTCCCATCACCACAGAGTCTCTCAACCCCAGCCACGTGTGCACACTACAGACGCTCTCTCTCGCGTCTGGTCCACGACCAGTTTTCCCCTACGCTTGACCCTAGCGGTAGAGAAGGCGCTCCACGGAGACCGGCTCGAAACCACCACAAGGAGTACGCACAGGACAGAGACGCTCTCAATGTCCTGGCTCACCGACGGAGGACCCCCACATGCCGGTCATCTAGATAGAGCGTCGCTCTATGTCCAGGTGACAAACAAAAACAGAGGCACGGTAACTCAACATGAGTACGGACGGTAACACTCTCAATGTCCGAAACACCGTACAATAGACGGACACCTCGCGTCATGTCTCAAGACACAATGCATGACTGAAGGCCCACTGGGTCATCAAATAAACGGCAACATCGATTGCCGCCAATGAAGATATAAACGGTACACCCATTGCCGCCAACACCTGGTTAACGGCTACAGAGTGTAGTTGACGGCCATGGGCTAGCCGTTGGCTGGGAGTTGGCATCCATCGTTGTGGACGTTTGCTGTGGTTCTGAAGGGTTCCTGTGATGAACTTAACGTCAATGGTCTGGACATTGACTCTATGGCAGTTCAAATAGAGGAAGAGATGTGGACATCATTTTTTGTTGCGCCTGTAGAAATAGGGCAGCCCGTGAGCATTAACTTCCTTGTCTGAACCTCTGCGCTCTGAGCACGGGTCCGTAAAGTGTCAGTCTCCAGCGCTGCCGCTGTCTGATAGGCCGCGTCCAAGTCAGTGACGCGCGCGACTATCAGTGCCTATCTAAGCTCGGCCTCAGGCCTCTCACAAATTGCTAAGTCCTCAGATTCTCATCTACCATAATCTGCGGAGCGTAACGCCCTAGCTCTACAAATCTGGCCCTGTACTGCACCACTATAGAGTCCCTCTGCTGCAGGTCTAGAAACTGGTACAACCGCTCCGTCCGGACGTAATTAGGACAGAAGGCCCTCTCAAAAGAAACGACAAACTCCTACCACGGAATCTGTCTAAATGGGCAAGACTGAAAAGTAGTCTCCCACTCAGAAGACCACCAAGTCAACGCCTAAGCCTGCAAATGGTAACTAGCTAGTAATACTCGCTCCTCGGAAACACACTCCATGGAATGGAAAGTCTGTTCCACTGCATCCACCACGTCGTGCCGTATCTGGATCAGGCTGGCCCAAAAACTGGTGAGGCTGAAACTGTAAGAACTCCCTCAGTACCCTCCCAGTACCACCCTGGGTACGGCGCATCACGGTGCTGAGCTACAAATTGAGCCATCCCCACAAGAAACTGGGTCCAGTCTAATCTCTGTGCTGCCTGAGGAGGAGGTGGTGGCAGTGGCGGAACAATGCCACTGTGTGCGTCCTGTGGAAAAGGCTACGTCTGTTGTGGCGGCGGGGTGTCCCCAGCCTCCTGTCGAGTCGCCTGGTCAGCTACTCCCTCTCTAGGACGTCGCCTAGGCGCCATAGTACTATACACAGAGCAAAAACCACACACACATGAATGCACTAACTAACTCCGGGCTAAATAGCTGCAACTGTACTCTTTGCACTCTGAGTTAACATAATGGGCATTTCCTTATATAATCTCATCAGACCAGGCTCTGATACAAACTGTAATGACCCAGAATCCGCATTACCAGTAACCGACCAATAATCCAAATTCTGACCCACTAGCCAACGAGACAAGCTCGGAAGGGTAAAAAGTGAATGTCCGAGGAGACTATATGAGAAGATACACACCATGCAAAGCTGTAAAATTTCACTATATATGGAATATAATAAGTACAACTCAGAGTCCATAACAAGTACAGAGTACAGGAGTACAACAAAAAGTACTACTCACTGCAGCTAGAGTGCACCAGCACCGGAGTGACTAGACTGGCCTGGAATGGGAGTTGACGATGACCCACCTGAAAGGGAGGGGAGTGAGTCTCAAGAAAAGAGACTCAGCAGGGAAAAGTAACCCCCACTGGTAACTGTACTAAAGTGCTGAAAATAAAAACAGAAAGTAAATACACGTCGCACCACAAACCAAAACCAGTGACAACCATGCGTCTCCTTGACAGGAGTACGTTACAAGACTGTAAACCTCGCAGCTCAGTAACACATACTCACACACACACACACGTAAGTAGGACTCAGCTAGGGTCTGTGGCTCGGCGTCCCGTCACCACAGAGTCTCTCAA
Organism: Colocasia esculenta; assembly: GCA_014218235.1. Lineage (NCBI taxonomy): Eukaryota > Viridiplantae > Streptophyta > Magnoliopsida > Alismatales > Araceae > Colocasia > Colocasia esculenta. The sequence goes on along the minus strand of JACBKR010004763.1, from coordinate 15,294 downwards.
CCCCAGCCACGTGTGCACACTACAGACGCTCTCTCTCGCGTCTGGTCCACGACCGATTTTCCCCCTATGCTTGACCCTAGCAGTAGAGAAGGGGCTCACGAAGACCGGCTCGAAACCACCACAAGAGTACGCACAGGACAGAGATGCTCTCAACATCTTGGCTCACCGACGGAGGACCCCCACATGCTGGTCATCTAGACAGAGCGTCGCTCTATGTCCAGGTGACAAACAAAATAGAGGCACGGTAACTCAACACGAGTACGGATGGTAACACTCTCAATGTCCGAAACACCGTACAATAGATGGACACCTCGCGTCACGTCTCAAGACACAATGCATGACTGAAGGCCCACTGGGTCATCAAATAAACAGCAACATTGATTGCCGCCAATGAAGATATAAACGGTACACCCATTGCCGCCAACACCTGGTTAACGGTTATTGATCCTGCTGTTAACATGTACAATGAAGATCTTAACGTCAACCGATGTGGACGTTAATATCCTCAGCCTCATAAACCCAGAATGGCGCCAAGTCTATCCAACTGGGCAAAACCACCCAACAATCACAAATTGATGGAAGGCAGCTCTATCTTCATATTCTATACCACCAAAACTTGGAAATCCACGATCCAACACTTGGATCGCCCAAAGCACCCAAATTCCCGGCATGGTACAACCAAACCATAAAAACATAATTAGCATACTAATCTACATTAGTTAAGCATGCTGATCTGTTAAGGAGGGTTTAAGGGTTAAGTCCCTACCTCAGAAAACCCAAAAAGTCCTAAACAGCCACCAATCGCGCCGGAACCCCCCTGAAGTCTCCGCGCGAAAAACACCAAATGTTCGCGTTTTCCGCCCGATCTAACACCGCCACACGTACCAGGGTCCTCCCAAGAGCTCTCGTCGATCGTTGGAAGTGGTGGAAACAGACAAAGGTAGAAGTGGAGGGAAAGAGAAGGAGAGGAAAGGAAAGTTACTGCTCACGGGCTGCCCTATTTCTACAGGCGCAACAAATAGACGTCCACATCTCTTGCCATCTATTTGAACCGCCATAGAGTCAACGTCCAGACCATTGCCGTTAAGTTCATCACAGGAACCCTTCAGAACCAACAACAAACGTCCATAACGATGGACGCCAACTCCCAGCCAACGGCTAGCCCATGGCCGTCAACTACACTCTAACCTTTACAAGACCCAATAAGGATCTGATGAGACCCGAGACCTTACATCCTCCTTCTTCTATAGTGGTTGGAGCTCGGAGGTGCCGGCGGCGGCTCGTGCGGCTTGGAGCGTGGCGAGGAGCGAGGAGGTGGTGGTTGTGGCTTCGTGAATGCCCCTTTAGGGGTTCCAGTTCTTCAAATGTGTAGGGATTCATGTCCCCTTTTTCAATCCAAGTGATTGGAAGCTCCTTTGGTTGCTTGGTTACTTTAGAAGCTTTCACCATTCTCCCCTCCCCATTGTTTGCTTGATTGTAGCATTTGGGGGACCCCGGGATGGAGCCTCCTGCGGTCAGGCTTCCCGCTGATGTCGCGACCGCCGAGCGCGTCGCGAACATCAGAGGAGGCATCGCCCTAGTCGTTCGCGACATTATCGCGGTGCGGTTGGCCGCCACGATAAGGGTTGTGTCGCGACCTGGTTGGCCGTCACGACAAGTCGTTTGTCACGACATGCTGCCCTGTCGTGACAAGTGGGCCCATCACGACTCGGTTCTTATCACGGTGCCCTGCCCATGGTGATGCTATCGCGACGTCTCAGGAGGGTGCGCGATAAGACCTGAGTTGCCTTGTGTGGTTCTTTGGCCCGTTTGGCGTGTCGGCTTGTGCCCCAGGGCAGGTTGCCCTTAGGACCTTCTGGTAGGGAACACAGAAAGTTGGCTCACTGTGTTCAGTGACCGAAGGTGACACCTTCATGGCCGTGTCCTAGCGGTGTCGCTAGGAGGCTCGCGTCTGTCTAATAATCGATGGTCTGGCTGCCAATCGATTAGAAGAGCGTTGGTTGCTATGCTCTTTGGTGGTGTTCCGAGTTTTCTCGAGCCGTGCATGTGTGCCGGCGTTTGGCCGACGGCCTTCTAGAGGTTGTTTTGGGAGGGGGTGTGAGCGTGCCTATGCCTGTTGGGCTTGTCTTGGTTACAAGCCAGCTGTGCCATTTTTGTGGTGTTGCCCAGACAGTTCTTGTTATGTCGCGCCGGTGCTTGGCACTTGAGGGCCTTTTCTGCGAGACAGGTTGTTACCGTTACCTGGGACCCCCATCCCACGCGCCTGTGTCAGAGGGAGCTTCTCCGGGCGGCGGGCGTACTCGAGTTATGGACTCGGAGCGGTAGGAAAACAGTGGGAAAGCGGCTTCTGTCATTTGTAGAGCTCTCTTAGCTGGGTCTGGACGCCGAGGTTGTGTGGTGCTTGTTCGGTGCGACCAGCTAGTTCCGTCTCACTGCCTCGCTCTGCGTTAGTTCCGGAGCCACATAGGCAGGTCAGGCGTGGGGCCACAGTTCGGCCAGACTGCAGCGGTTGTGTTTGTGGTTGAGGTTGTTTGGTCCACGTGTCCTCACTCCGACGGGAGGGGAGACCTGGACTAAGGCACTTGTGGCGGTGGCTTGGTTGTTCTTGCTGTGACCTTGCTTCACACGCTATTTCCGAGCTTGTGTTCTCGTTGCCCTGGTTTACACGGTGGTTATAGCCTAGCCGTGTCTCGCTTCCTTGGGCTTTGTCAGTTGGCCTTGTGGGCCGTGTGTAGTGGTTTCTGTTTGCGGGTTCTCTCGGGGTGTCTTGTGTAGACACCCAACTGCTATTTCGGTAACCCATTCCTTGGTGCCGTTCGTGGTGGCACCGGTAGGTGTAGTTCCCTGACCTCGTGGAGTGTCTGAGGTGCAGGTTGGTTTGCTTGTGGACGCTCGACCTTGTGGAGGTCTGAGGTGGCCGTGCCTGTGGTGAGATGTTACTTCTCACATGGTTGTTCGGTGTCTCTCATGGTGACAACTGGTTGTTCCTTCCGACCTCGTGGAGGTCTGGGATGTTGGGTGCTTGTGTCGTGAGACTCTGTCTCACGTGGTCGCTCTAGTGTTCTGTGTGCTTCTTGGTCTCGATAGTATATGCCGAGGTTTGCCTTCGCATTGTGTTGCTCTGGCCCAACCTGATTGTGGGTCGTGGTGTTGCTCTAGTTGCTTCCGCATGTGTTTGACTCTGTGGTTCTGCGGGAGTTGTGTTTGGCCTGATCCGGGTTATGGTCAATGCGTTTACTGTATTTCTGCTGTTGTAGTTGCTGTAGTGTTTTCTCGCTTATACTTGCAGATTTGTATTTGTGCTTTTCTGCTTTGTTGGAGTTCCTGCTGCTCTGGCTGGTATGGGACTGGTAATCCCTACTGAGCCTTGTTCGCGATGCTCACCCCCCCACTCTCTTCAGGTAGGGACTCGTTGTCACAGGAGTTCGTTGTCGGATGGTCGTGGTGGCGGTTTGTTGCGCCGTGCATTGCCAGCAGTGTGAGTTGTGAGCGTGAGTGGTCTTGTAGCGTGATTGAGAGTGGCCCTTTTGCATCCTCGGGGTATGCCCCTTAAGACTGCTCCTTCTTTCTGTACCTGTACTTTTATTTGGGACATGTTGTACTTAATTTCTTTATTAATGTACAGTCTTTATTGTTATAGTTATTTGAATCCATTGCTTATCTCACTGGACTAAATTCTAACCCTTCCGGGTCTTCGGATCATGGTGGCAGCACGACCTTCGGGGGTCCCTGGCGGGGGTCCGGGAGGTCGGGTGGTTACAGTGTATTAGAGCTCAGGGATCCAATGAGATTTGTATGAGTTAATAACTATGGTTGTCCCAAAGGAAGTTACCAGTACGCTGCTGGCCCATCCGTGTAGAGTGCTTTTAGCTGAGCAATTGGTTCTTTATTGCATATGGTTAGCTTTTCAGAAGGGTCCGAGTGTGAGCTGCAGGAGAGCGTTGCTGTTGTTGCTGGGTGCGCATGCTTCGAGCATGGTTGCTGGCTCGCTCGTGCTGCGATTGGGTTTGTCGTCGGCCTGCACGTCCGTGTGGGTGTGTCGCGAAGGCTGAGAGAGCCTACTTGTGGTGTGGCCTTCACCGGTGTACGGTTGTGGTCTGCGGAACCGGTAGAAGGTGTCCTTGCCTTGTTGGCTGCCCCCTTCTTGTAGGGTGTGTCCTTGTTGGATGTCACCTTCTTATTGGGTGTGTCCTTGTTGGATGTCCCCTTGTTGTTGGGGTGTGTGTTGTTTGCTGTGTGTTTGGCTTGCGTGCCTGTGCGCCGTTGGGCGCTGTGCTCTACTCAGTCGGCGTCTTTGCTCGAGCTAAGCAGATGCTTGTGTGCTATGTTGCACCACTGGTTGAACGCTGTGACACCTGGGTTTGTTGGTGTTGTCGGCCTTGGCTGACTGGTTGTGAACTCTGGTGAGGTGCTCCAGGAGTTCTTCTCTGTTGGTTCTGGTGGAGGTGAGGTTTTCCCCAGAGCTGTGTTGTGCTCGTTTCTGGTTGTTGCGGCATTGCCCTCTAGGTTGAGGTGCATCGCTGGCTTTGTTTCTAGTGGTGTTTCCCAGAACTGTTTGTTCTTGTCCTAGTGAGAGTTTCCTCTCCCTCTGGGATTGCTTCTGTGCTCGTTGAAGTCTTCCGTTGTGTTGCCTCCTAGGTTTGAGGCCTCTGTTGTCTGGTTGGTTGCCATTACATTGCCCTCGAGGTTGAGGTGCATCGCTTGGTTGCCCTGTGTTCTGGTGCGGTTTCCCAGAACTGTTGGTTGTTGTCCTGGTAGGTTCTCTCTCAGGACTGTTCCGGGCTTCTTTCCGCCAGTTTTTGGTTTACCTCAGGGGTGAGGTATGCGACTATTGTGTTGGCTGTTGCGTTCTGTGGGTTTTCCCATAACGGTGCCTTGGTGGTTCTAGTGGATGTTCCTCCCAGACTATTGTGTTGCTTCTGTTGTCTGTTGTGTTCTCTATGTTGGCCGTTTGTTTGGGCTGCGTTCTGGTGATGTTTCCCTACAACGGCTCTTGGCGCTTTGGGTAGAGGTCCTCCCCAAGCTGCCTTGGGCTATTTTGTTTGTTGCGGCTTCCTCTCTGTGGAGATGAGCTGTCGTTATTTCCGATCGGACTGTTCGTGTTACAGTCTGCTTGGCTTTGTCAGTCAGGGTGTGGTGCATTTGACCGTGTTTGGCCGTGGTGCTGCCCAGTTTGTCTTCCTGATCATTTTTCGGTTTCCCGCCTGCACTGGTGGGACTTCGTGAGTCCCCAGGGTCGGGAGGTTGGCTTCATTTCTCGCGCCCTGTAGGCTCTGCCAGATGGTAGTATGGTGAGTTCCATGGGTGTCTGGATGGTTGTACTTCTGTGGAAGTGCCAGTCTCATTTAGTGGTTTCCCCTTGCGTGTGGAAGAGACTCGTTGTGAGAGTTCTCCTTCCTTGCTTTCCGTTGGTTGCTCGGGGTGGTGGTGCTTTCACATGGCATTTGGTGCAGCATGCCTTGTGTTCAGTGTGAGGCGGCACTGGGTGTTCTTTTGTTTGGCTTGCTTGTGCAAGCATCATTTCGGTGTGTGTTTCGCTTGTGCTTCAACTGTGCTTGGAGGCACTTGTCACCATTTGGTGTGTGGCCCTCTCCACCTGCGTGGTGGGAGCGGTGCGTCATGTTGTGCGCTTTTAAGAGCCAGCGTGATTGTTGCGCTCTTGAAGCTGCTGGTTCTCCGCGTGTTGTTCTTGTGTGGTTCTCTGGTGGAGAGTCCCTTTTTGCTAGCCTTGACCGTTTCAGGCCGTTGGTGCAGTTGGGTACTGCACCTTGAGCGTGTTTCTTTTCGATGTTTTGTGTCCCTATGCCTTGAGGTTTGTGGCTGGTGTGGCCTGTTCTACCCTTTGTGGCTTGCGGTTTCTTATGGATTGCTTTTGGGCAGGTTTCTTGTGGAGGGTCTTCCTGTTAGCCGTGTTTGTTTCGGCCATTGGTGCAACTGTGTTGCATCCTGCCGAGTTTTGGTGCTTGTGTGGCACCCTCTGCTCATGCTCGTGCGGTTTGTTTTCATGCCGTCGGAGCCCTGGTGCATTGTGTGCACTTTGGTGGTTCCTGGTGCTTGTGTGAGCACCGTGTGTTGTTTTGTTTTTTCCTGACGTGGAGCTTTATGCATTGTTTCATAAGTTGCTCGGTGTTCGAGGCGTTGAGCTTTCCACCTCTGGGACACTTTGTGCTGGCCGTGCCTTATGGATGTACCGTTACTGCTATGGGTGGCTGCTTTGCCTTGTCTAGGTAGCCCTATCAGTGGTACATCAAGTGTTGTCCTAGCCTGTGTTCGAGTTTTGCCCTTCCGTTTGGAGCGTGCGTACTCGGTTGGGGTACCCCTATCTCGGTTGGATCCCCCTGAGGTCGACGTGTTGTCCTCGACCTCTGCTGTTGATTCCATTTTCGTACAATTTTTCGACGTCTCGAGCTGCTTGCCTTTTGCCAACCTCGGACGCTTCTGGGTTTTGCCTTGGTTGTGTGTGCCTGTGGAGCGAGTGTTTTAGCTTTTTGTGGCTCCACACTCATTGTGTGCCTTGTCGGACCATGAGATGATCTGGGTGAGATCTAGTGGTGTTGACGGGCACTGCTGGCTTGCCGTGGATTTCTCCACGTGCGTGTTTTCCGCTGGGTTTTGGGTCGCCCTAAGAAACCCTCGTTTGGCCTTGCCGTAGGTGCTAGCGTTGCTAGTTGTGCGGAGCCATTCAGCGGAGTCTTGTGGATGACCTCTTGGCATATTCTCAGATGTTGTCAGTAGCTGGGACTTTCTGTCTTGTCGTCGGTGACAGAGTGAGTTACAGACCGGTTTGTCTCTACGGCGTGGTCTGTGAGGGCTCAGTCGCGTGTTTTCCGACTGGCGGTTTCTATGTTTCATCGGCTTGGTTTGCGCCGCACCTGAGGAGTTGTCGACATCTGCGTATGTGCTCTACGCCGTTGTTGTGCGCTCTGTGAGCTGTCGGATGTCTAGTTTGGCACTCCGTTTATGGCGAGGTTGTGGTGTTGACCACTGGGAAGTCGTGGTACGACTTAGTGGTCCCTTTGCACCTGTTTTTTCCCTCCGACCGAGTTTCACCCTTGATTTCGAGGATGAAATTAATTTTTTTGTTGGATGTATTGTAATATCTCGAGTTTTCGACTTTCTGTTTGTGTGTGGGATGACTGGCCATGCCGCGACGGAGGTGCCCGTCGCGACAGTCATCCCTGTTGCGACCACCAGGTTTGTCGCGGTTCCTATCGCGCCCAGTCAGCGGGTTGCGACAGGGTTTCACTTTTTGGTCTTCTGACAGGCGTCTGCTGTCTGTCAGAGTGGCAGTGTGGCGGGGACCATCAGGCTACCGCGGCGCCCAGATAGGGCGCATTCTGGTCGCAGTGTGGGCGGCCGTCGCGTTACGATTGGTAACGCGACACCCCGCCCCATCGCGTTTGGAAGCTGTAGGCAAAAAGCCTTGGCCGGCTCTCCCTTCAACTCCTTTTGGCATTTCCTCCCCTTTTTCCTTCTCCTCTCCGAGGAGGAGAGGTCCACCTCCTTCTTCTCTAGCGGTTGGAGCTCGAAGGTGCCTGCGGTGGCTCGTGCAGAGCTTGGAGCGGTGGCAAGGAGCGAGGAGGTGGCGGTCGTGGCTTCGGGATGGCCCCTTTGGGGGTTCCGGTTCTTCAAATGTGTAGGAATTCATGTCACCCCTTTTCAATCCGAGTGATTGGAAGCTCCTTAGGTTGCTTGGTTGCTTTAGAAGCTTTCACCATGCTCCCCTCTGTTGGGTTGAGTGTAATCTCTTATCATTTCCTTCCCTCCTATTTTGATGATGACATGAGGTGATTTTAAAGCAATTTAAATGAAACATGTCAAAACATTTCACCTGAAACCTATATTAAAAAACATGTTTCAAAGCACACCTATCATTTGCACTAATAATAAATATTTTACTAATGATATATGTGTTTAAATTTCAGGTACAACACTTTTGCAAAAGATGTGTCGACACACCCTTCCATGGTGTCGACACAACAACACAGATTGAAAGGCAAAAAGTGAAGAAATATTGAGACTGTGTCGACACCAGTCAAGAGTGTGTTGACACGAGTTGCAGTTTTTCGGAATCAGTCTACCCAGTCACACACTCTCAGAGCAGGTCGACACTTGACCCAGTTCCCAGAACAGCCAGTTTGCAGATTTGGGACAGCAGGTCGACACCTCTCAGAGCAGGTCGACACTGGACCAGTTCCCAGAACAGCCAGTTTGCAGATTTGGGACAGCAGGTCGACACCTCTCAAAGTAGGTCGACACGGACCTTCTTCCCAGAACAGTTGTTCTCAGATATGGGACAGTGTGTCGACACCACCACCAGGGCAGGTCGACACACTACGAAAGATTCCATCTTAAAGTGGATGGCTGCCACGTGTCTGCCTAGGGCGATGGGGAATCACCTAGGATCGTGTGCCATTATACCTAATGGTATCTTTGGAATCCCTTGAGTATAAAAGGTCCCTAATCGGCCCCCATCACATAAGAAGACCCAACTAACTCTTAGAACCTCCAGAAAGTTTCCTGGCGGCTACAAGAGGTCCTCTCCCTCCTCTGCTCTCCGTGGGCTTCCAGAAGACCAATTCTCACCAATTCAAGTGTGAGAATTGGAGTGTGATCCCTGCAGAAACCTCTGAAGCATCCCAGGAAGCAGATCAAGTAGAAGCCTTCGTTGGAGAAGATTCAAGGAAGATCCAACAATTCCAAGTGCAGAGCATCGGTTTTGGACTTCAAGATTGCAAGTCTCTTCCCAATCCAAGCTTCTACAAGGGAGTACACTTGAAGAACGAAGTTATTTAATTCAATTCATTGTACTTCTGTTCTTCTGAGATATCTTTTGAGATTATGCAAGTACTTCTGCATAGCTCTCATTAGTGCTCTCATTTTCGACTAGATCTTTGCTAGAAGGTCTATGTCTTGAGTTGGTGTCTAGCAATCTTGTGTGAGCATTGTGCTCAGGTTGTTGTGAGCCGTTGTGCTCAGTTTGAGTTGTCTAACTCAAGGTTGTGTTGAGCAGCCTTGCTCAGTTGTTCTAGAGTAGTCTTGCTCTAGAAGTTGTGTGAGTTGTAAGCTCTCAAGTGTTTGGAGTTGTCAGGCTCCAGTGGTGTGTTATCCAGTTGTTTTAGTGAATCCTCACGGGGTGTGAGGGGTGGATGAGGAATCACTTGGGTGATTTCCGAACCACCTAAAAATCCTTGTGCATTGTCTAATTGTGGTTTGATCATTTCATCCGTTAGATGCTTGCATAGGATCGGTTAATTTTCACTTAATCACTTGTTTCACATCTATTTTACCAACTCAATCAAATCTCATCAGATCTGTGGTTTTTCACTGATAAAATTGCCTCTGATTCAAAGTGTTTTTAAACTGTATAAGCTTCCGCAAAAAGTGGCTTAGATCTATTCATCCCCCCCCCCCTTCTAGATCTTTTCCACACCTTCACTTCGATCCTTCAATTGGTATCAGAGCGGGTTTACTTTGATCTGATTTGATCTGAGCAGTTTTTGTTTCTGAGTGTTGTGTGTTTTGAGTGTTTGCCTATTTGTTTGCTAAGCATTTTCTTTCTGCTTTAGAGTCATGGATTCCAAAGGTTTCATAGCTGAGGGTCATTCCATAATAGGCCACCATTCTTTAATGGACGGACTATTCTTACTGGAAAAACAGAATGCAATTATTTTTAAGGGCCCAGAACTATAAGATCTGGAAAGTAGTGGAAGTGGTCCCTATGAAAACCAGGGAGAAGAAGACACCTGGACTAGGGAACAAATAAGGAAAGCTACATTGAATTATAGTGCCATGAATATGATTCAATGTGCTGTCCATCCCAAGGAGTATTCGAGAATCTCAATGTGCAAATCTGCCAAAGAATGTGGGATAAACTCGAATTACTCTATGAGGGAACATCACAAGTAAGGAGACTAAGGCAAATATTCTAGTTTCAGAATATGAACTTTTTATGATGAAGTCTAACTAACGAAAATATTCGAAATTTTGCCAGGTTCATGGTGATAGTGAATGGATTAAAGGCCTTGGGTAAGGAATATACAGATGCAGACTTGGTAAGAAAAATCTTACGTTCACTTTCTTCAATTTGGCATACAAAGGCCACTGTCATTGAAGATTCAAAGATCTGTCCAAAATCTCTTTGGATGAATTGATTGGATCCTTAATGACATATGAAATCAACTTAAAAGAAATGAAGAACACATAATTAGACCAAGCCTATGGCACTTAAGGCCTCTTCAAGCAATAAAGATAAAAGTCAGGAAAAGACAAGTTCTGAGGAGTCTGAGTCAAATGAGGATGAAATGCCCTCATGACTAGGCAATTCAAAAAATTCTTGAAATACAGAAAAGGAAAATGTCTGGGAAAAGAAGTTTTTCTCAGGTAGAAAAACACTTCCTCTTCTAATTTCAACAAGAATCACAAATCTGACGAAAAATATTATCTGTTACAGGTGCAACAAACCAGGACACATGAAGGGAGAGTGTCCTGAGAACAAGAAGGAAAGCACAAGAATTCCAGAAATTTAAGAAGCCAAAGGCCATGGTAGCCACTTGGTCTGATAAGACTCAAGTGAGAAGAAGAAGAGAAGAAATCCTCAAGCTCTGAAAGTGAGGAAATCTGCTTCATGGCCAACAATTCTGAAGAAAGGTAAATACTTCTTTTGAAGATTTTACTGTTGAATTGGCAGGATGTGTATGCAGAACTAGTTGAAAATATTCTGAAATGAGAAAAGAAACAAACACATCAAAAAGAAAATTGAAAACCTTTACCATAACCAATCTTCAAACCATAGAATTTGTGAACTGGAAACTGAAGTAACAGAATTGCATGAAGAAAAGAAATCTCCTGAACCTTATTGATGAACTAAAACTTGCCTCTCAAAGGCCTCCCAAGAATTCAAAGACTTAACTGAAAAGCTGGAAATTGAAAAATAAGAAAACACAGAAGATTGAAGAAATTGAAACTCTTAAAAACCGCTAAAGAAAGGGATGAAGTTATCCAAACCTTCACAAAAGGTAAAGATAACTTAGAGGCACTGCTAGGAACCACCATGACAACCACCTCTCATGGATTAGGATTCAACAAAAAGAACCATGAAAGACAAATCTGGTGAGAAAAAGGACAAAGCACCACTAATTAAATTTGTCAAGGGTCCTAATCTTGAGAACACAGAAATTCAACAAACAGCAAACAAAACCTTAAACAAAACACAAAACAAGCAAAAATCAAAACAAAAGAAGACAATCAGGTCGACACAGTCCCCTGACAGTCGACACCAGTCCACAGAACAAGGCTTCTGTGGCTGCTATGTCGACACCAGTACAGGAGAGGTCGACCTGCTCAACATCAAAAGCTGCAAACACTCAACCAAAAATTCAAATAAAATTTGAAAAATAAGAAAAAGTCAATCAAGAAATAATTCATGAAAAACCTTGGACCTCCAAGACAACATTTCAAGATGATTGGACTAATCCTTGGAGCCAATGGTATGATAACCCCTGTTGTATCATCCTCAATTCTTTATCCAACCCTTGATGTACCAACAAAATCCCTGGATTCCACCTCCTCATCTGAACTCCAATTTCAAATAAAAACTCCCCTCCTACCAAAAACAAAATCTTGGTGCTTTCATTCCTAAAAGAAGAACAAACAGAAAAGGGCTGAAAACACCAATGTAACAAAACAAAAATCAAACACAGGTCAAATTTGGGTGAGAAAAGATTTACTGACAATGTTCAAACATTCTGATGGTCCCAACTCTGTTTGGGTACCAAAATCTTCTCTCCACTGATCTTTTTGCAGGAAGGTCGTGCACCCAACCCAATGTATGGTTTCTTGACAGTGGGTGTTCACGACACATGACGGAGACAGAGCCAAATTCTCATTCCTGCTTGAAAAGGGGAGGGTCAGTTACATTTGGAGGTAAAAATAAAGGAAAGATCATTGGATCTGGAAGGTTGGTCAAACTTCTTCAAACTCAGTAGATAATGTTTTATTAGTTGATGGTCTTGATTATAATTTGCTCAGTATCAGCCAACTATGTGACAAAGGTCACAAAGTTGTGTTTGAATCTGATTTTTGTAAGATAATTGATTCATCAACTGATAAAATCAAATACTTTTTGGAAAAAGAAAAACAATGTCTACATGATCACCTTAATAAAAACTTTTCTGAAAATCTTTGCTTTGTTGCAAATAAAGATGAAATTGCATGACTTGGCACAAAAGACTTGGCCATGCAAGTTTCAGAACATTGAATAAGTTGTTAAGACTGAACTTGGTTAAGGGTCTTCCTGAGTCTTTTTCTAATGTTGAAGATCAATTTGTGGGATATGTGCTAAAGAAAACAAACTAGGAAAATCTTTTAAAACCTTCAATGAGGTACTTACATCTAGGCCACTAGAACTCTTCACATGGACCTTTTTGGGCCACAAGAGTCTCTAAGCTTAAGTGGCAAAAGATATGGGTTTGTAATCATTGATGACTTTACTAGATTCACTTGGTTACTTTCTATCCCACAAAGTGATACTTGCCTTGAATTCAGGAATTTCTGTACCACTATCTTAACAACTTATCCATATAAAATCAAAACATCTTAACTGATCATGGGGTGAATTTGATAACACATCCTTTTCTGATCTATGTGCTGAATTTCCAATATTTTCACAAGTTTCTTCCCTAGAACTCCAGAACAAATGAGTTGTGTGAAAGAAGAATAGAACTCTTGTGGAAATGGCTAGATCCATGCTCTTAGGAAGTAATCTGCCAAATCCTTCTGGGCTGAAGCTGTTAACACCACCAATCATATCCTAAATAGAGCTTTGATCAGATCAAAATCAGAAACAAAACCCCCCTATGAAATTGTTGAAAAACAAAAAGCCAATGTGTTATTCTTGATTTCAAACCTGGCTTTTGGGTGGGCAAATGCTTTGTACACAATAATAACACAAGAAAATCTTGACAAGTTTGATGCTAAGAGTGCAGGCGAAGTATCTTCCTTGGCTAAGTGTCGAAGTGTCAACAGTCATCAAGTGTACTTAAAAACCTAAAAAACCTAACTGTTGAAGAATCTCCACTGTGTTCTTTTTGATGAAAATTCCTTTTCCCTAATGATAAAAATCTTGCAGGGAAAGACAGACAAGTGAAGAGGATGACCTCATTGTGGATTCTTCACCAACTGTTGAGGAGCTGACAATAATAGGAGGAACACTGAGAAACACAATCACCATCTGAAGTGGGTGGAAGTGCGGTGACATTCTCCAGAAGTGGGTACTTCTCAACAGGTAATTTCTGAGATACTGAGATATCAGATCACCCATTAGACGTGATATTGGCAATTTGAATGATAGAGTAGAGGACCAGATCATCCTTCTTGCAAAATATTGAAGAAGACCCACTAGTTCTAATTTCCCACAATTGAACCCATGATCAATTGAATTCCGCCTTATCCAGTCTGATTGATTAATGCCATGCATGATAGGCTTCATCATTTGAAAGAAATCAAGTATGGAATTAGTACCTAGACCTAGTGACGCATAGCAGTGATTGGTACTAGATGGGTTTTCAGAATAAAGTTAAATGAAACTGGTCAAGTAATAAGAAACAAAGCTAGGCTAGTTGCAAAGGGTATAACAAGAATTTGAATTGACTTTGAAGAATCTTATGCCCCTGTAGCTAGACTAGAAGCTGTCAGAATTTCCTTACTTTTGCATCCTCTCATGAAATTCAAAAGTCTATCAATATGGATGTCAAAGTGAATTCTTAAATGGATATATAAAGGAAAATGTTTTTGTTGAAAAACCCTCCTGGATATGAAAATAAAAATATCCTAACTCATGTTTTCAAGCTTAATAAGGCTCTCTATGGTCTTAAGCAAGCTCCAAGAGCTTGGTATGACCGATTGAGTTCCTTTTTACTTGAAAAAGGATATTCTAGAGGTAATGTTGATCAAACATGTTCACAAATAGTTAAAAATCAAATAATTGTAGTCCAAATTTATGTTGATGACATAATATTTGGATCAACCAATAAAGGCCTTTGCACTGAATTTTCAAATCAAATGAAGAATGAATTTGAAATGAGCTTAATAGGAGATTTACCATTCTTTTTGGATTGCAGGTTAACCAACACATGAAGGAATCTTCACATCAAACCAAATATGTCAAGGAGCTATTAAAGAGGTTTGACTTTCAGAACCTTAAGCACTCAAGCACACCAATTGCAATTAATGCTAAACTAGAAGAAGATCCATCTGGTAAGCAATCCGTAGATCCAAAGACCTACAGAGAGTATGATTGGCTCTCTGCTCTATCTTACAACTTCTAGACCTGATATTCATTTTGTGTGTGTTTATGTGCTAGATTCCAATCTAATCCTAAAGAAAGTCACATGCTTGGCTGTTAAACGAATCTTCAAATATCTTGAATGGATCTTGTTGAACTATTTAGGTATTTGGTATCCTGCTGGTTGCAAGTTCGATCTGTTTGCCTATTGTGATGCTGATTATGCTGGGTGTAATTAGATAGAAAAAGCACAAGTGGCTTGTGTCTAGTTCTAGGTGGGTGCCTTATCTCTTGGCTTCTAAAAGCACATTCAGTTGCTCTGTCAACTGCAGAAGCTGAATATGTTGCAGCAGGTAGATGTGGAACTCAGATTCTCTGGGTGAAACATCAACTTCTTGATTACAACCAAGATTTAGGGTGTGTACCCATCCTATGTGATAACACTAGTGCCATAATTTGTCTAAAAACCCCATTCAGACCCCAGAACAAAACACATTGAAATTAGGCATCATTTCTTGAGAGATGAGGTTGCCAAGAAATCCTTTGAACTCCACTTCATTGAAACTGAAAAACAAATTGCACCATATTCACTAAACCCCTTCTTGAAAACAGATTTTCATCTTTAAGGAGAGAACTTGGTCTTTGTAATGTCCACCCTCATGATCTCTCTCAAGGTTTAGGTTAAGTGTAATGCATTATCTAAGGGGGAGTTCTTTGCATCTCATGATTCTTTGCTTCCTTCAGTTACATTGTTCCTTATCTCTCTCACTTTCAATTCTATTCCCCTTTTTACAATAAATTCTCCACTCTTATTGTGTTGAATTTCTTGTATATCAAATGGTGATTTGGTTTAGAGAAGACAAGTTTATGCCTGTCTGGACACTTTCACTATGCGAGAGTATGTGTCTTCCGCCAAGTACTAAAATTGATATGCATTGTTGAGGGGAGCTTTATTGTTCAAAGAGGATACTTTTTCTGATTTCAAAATCTGCTTATTTTCACTTCTATTT
>JACBKR010004762.1:0-22025 GCA_014218235.1 Colocasia esculenta | reverse complement strand
GGCATGGAATAGGCACACAAGAATTCATAGGAGCATAATAAGGCAGAGAGAAGAGGAGAGGCACTGACATGCGATCGCGTCCTCTTAGGACGGCGCGATAGTATCGCGTCTGTTGGGTTGAGTGTGTTTTGGATAAAATTATATTTTAATGATGACCAATGAACATCACTCATACTTTGATTTTGATGATGACATATTGTGATTTTAATGATGACATACTTTGATTTTGATGATGACATGTTGTGATTTCAATGCTTAATGGGTGGAACATGTTAATGTTCAAACAACATGTTTTTGATGTTTAATATCTCATATTTTAATGATAATATCTTGTACTAATGGTTATGTGTTAAATTTTTAGGAATATCCAGATTTTGTCATGGTAGTGTCGACACAGTCCCAGGCAGTGTCGACACTAATCCCTGGTAGTGTCGACACTAGTCCCAGGCAGTGTCGACACTAGTCTCAGTTCCCAGAAGAACAGTTTTACAGAAATGGGACAGTGTGTCGACACACTCCCTGGTGGTGTCGACACACTCCAGCTGAAACTCAAAAATGTGAATTTCTCTGGACACGTGGCTGCTTGGGAATTAGGGGATTTGACCTAGGTTTCCGTGCCCATACACCCCAAGGCACTTTATGGACATATGGGGCTATAAATACCCATGTTCCTTGTACCCCAAGGCAAGAGAGCCCATACACTTCCTGAAGAAGCCTTTTGGCGGCCAAAGGGGGTTTTCCATATCTGTCTCCATCTCCAGAAGCTGCAAGCCATCCTTTCAAGAGGAAGGACGTGGGAATCAAGGGGAATCCCTGGAGAGAAGGTTGCTGTGCAAGGCAAGGGAGCAGATCCAACTGAAGAGGCGCAGGAGAAGAAGGATTTCTGGCATTTCATATGCCATCAAAGCAGAGCATCGCCAATTGAGAAGAATCTCCATCGATTTCATCAAGGCTCCTGAATTGAAGCGTCTGCAAGTCTTCTTCATCAAGGAACATCCAAGTCACATCTATTTCATTTATTTTCTTGGAGTGTTCATCCAGATTTTTATTGTGTGATCTGTGTATGTTTTCTACACAGATCACTTAATTCTATTTGTTCGATTTTCATCTTTGTATTGAGATAGATCAGGCTAGAGGATCTATTCTCTAATTGTGCTGTTCTAGCAGAACTTGGATCTTTCGTGGTCCAAAGGTTTGGAACCGTAGTGTTCCGGTGTTGTGAGCCGTTGTGCTCAAGTGCTTGTGAGTCGTCGTACTCATAAGTGTTTGTGGAGTAGGTCGTCGTACCTATCTCCTGGGTTTTCTTTGAGTCGTCGTGCTCAAAGGGTTTGGAGTCGTCGTGCTCCAGTTGTTTCTTGAGTCGTCGTGCTCAAGGGTGTTTGAGTCGTCGTGCTCCGGTGTGAGTTGTACTCAAGGTTTTGAGTAGTGTGGCCTCACTGTGTGAGGGGTGGACGTAGGAGTCACTGGAGGTGATTTCCGAACCACCTAAAAATCCTCTGTGTAATGGTTTGAATTGTGGTTTGTCTTTGTATTTCGCTAGATGCATGCATAGGGATTTGGTTCACACTACTAATCGATTTGCTCACACACACTAATATCACTTAGATCAGTAAATTGTTGGGTGAATTGATCTCTGTTTCAAAGTAATTTTAAATTGCTTAAGCTTTCGCGCTAATTGGTGTTAGATCTATTCAACCCCCCCTTCTAGATCTGATCCATCCACCCATCCGATCCTAACAATTGGTATCAGAGCGGGTTAATGTCTGTTACTGATCTGATTTGATTGCTTCTATTTGATCTTTGTGTTAATTGCTTGAATTGTTTGCTTGATCTTTCACTATCTCTGTGTGATTAATCGCTCTGATTCATACTTTTGGTAAGTGTTTCCTTCATTGCACCATCAATTTGATTCAGTGGATTCCAGAGTGTTCATAGCTGAGTGTCATTCCATTAATAGGTCACCCTTCTTCAATGGGACTGACTACTCCTATTGGAAGAATAGAATGCAAGTCTTCCTTAGAGCCCAAAACTATGAAATCTGGAAAGTAGTCGAGGTAGGTCCCTATGAGAACCATGGAGAGGAGAAAACCTGGACCAGCGAACAGATTAGAAGGGCTACCCTGAACTATAGTGCCATGAATATGATCCAATGTGCAGTCCACCCTAAGGAGTACTCAAGAATCTCCATGTGCAAATCTGCCAAGAGATGTGGGATAAGCTTGAGCTACTCTATGAGGGAACATCCCAAGTAAAGAAACCAAAGCTAACATTCTTGTTTCTGAGTATGAACTGTTTATGATGAAATCTAATGAGACAATTTCTAAAATGTTTGCTAGGTTTATGATCATTGTGAATGAACTGAAGGCTTTAGGTAAGGATTACAGATGCTGATTTGGTAAGGAAAATCTTGCGCTCTCTCTCTTCAATTTGGCACACTAAGGCCACAGTCATCGAAGATTCTAAAGATTTGTCCAAAATCTCTTTGGATGAATTGATAGGATCCTTAATGACTTATGAAATAAATCTGAAGAGAAGTAAAGAACACATGCTTAAGGCTAAACCAATAGCACTTAAGGCTTCATCAAGCAACAAAGAGAAAAATCAAGAAAAATCAAGTTCTGATGAGTCTGAGTCTAATGAGGATGAACTTGCCATCATGACTAGACAATTTAGAAAATTTTTAAAATCAAGAAGAGGAAAATTCAATGGAAAGAAAAAATATTCTTATAGTAAAAGGAATGCTTCTTCTTCAAATTTTAATGATAGCAGAAATCAAAAAACTGATGAAGATATTGTTGCTACACGTACAACAAGATAGGACACATGAAGGGTGAGTGCCCTGAGATCAAAAAGGACAAATACAAGAAGAACAACAATTGAAGAAGCCAAAAGCCATGATTGCAACTTGGTCGGATGAAGACCAAAGTGAGGATGAAGAAGAGAACTCTTCAAGTTCAGCAAATGAGGAGTTATGCTTTATGGCCAACAGCAGTGATGGAAAGGATTCACAAAGAAAAGGAGCAAAAGAAATTCACAAGCACTTAATGGCAAAGAAGAGCTTCAATGAATCCAGAAAATCACAATTCAAAATACTTTGGCTCTAACAGCACATTCCAAGAGCTCAGATGTCACGCCCCGACGCGGAATATCGGAGTGCGAAGGCAGTTGCAAGAAAAGGGTATAGAGCGAGTACTAGACATCAAACCATTGCACATTGAATAATACTAAAGCAAATCTTTCTCATTAATAACTTTTCCAATGTCTAGTTACAACCACTAATATCAGAGTCATTCTATAGGGCCCAATTACATTGCAATAAAAGGAAATAACTAACTACAACTCTAAGATAACATAATGACTCGAGGGTACTCCTGGCTTCACTCTTAGTCACTCCCTTCCTCCTGAGTGTATGTGTCATCCTCGGTCTCACTTGAGAACACAACATCAAATAACGTAGGGTGAGCGATAACGCCCAGTAGGACTTAAATCTCAGGCTCAAGCAGGCTTTAAATAATTAACGCATTTAATGGCAGAGTATCTAAAGATAGCAGGTACAAGAGAGTCAAAATATAGCAAGAGATAGCACACATGTAACAGGATAGCACAATAGCACGAGATCGAGTATAGTTTCCAAAAATAGCACAAGTATCGAATATAGCACAAATAGCAGGATGGCCATAGCACCACTAGCACAAGTATGGTAATAGCACGACGAGTATAGCACTTGTTTGTCATTCTAGACATCGAGAGAGTATAGCACGTTTTGTGTTTTGATTGTCATATAGATAGTCGAGATAGATAGCACTTGAGTGTAATGCCAAACACTCTGATCATTTAACTCCCATGGGCACTAGCACTTTCGGGCGCACATCCCAAGACCAGATCGGGCCCTTTATTTATTGCCAGGCATTGGTTATATTGTTTATCTTTAGATAATCAGTCAATGGCCAATATAGAGTAGCAAGAAGTAGATGAGAGCACTAGATGAATAGATGAGCTAGTAGAGTGAACGTGAATAGGTGAGCGAGTAGAGTATAGATGAGAGCTAGTGGACATTGCAGTAATACGTCGAGTAATCAAGCGATAGTAACAGTTGCACAACACGCGCACTTGGTGTTGCAGTCAGGTGGAACTCACGACCCAACCACTGGCCATGTTAAGCACAAGTCCAGAGGTCCGACGTGATTCAAGGTAAGAGCGAACTTCTAGTTTCCTTCATGTGTCTTCAATTGTCTTGAAGAATAGGCGATGACCTTCTCCTTTTGCATGAGTACACATCCTAGCCCGATTCCTGAGGCATCGGTGTAGACAGAGAAACCTTCTCCCTCTATTGGCAGAGCGAGAACATGTGCTGAGGTAAGACAGTCTTGAGGGTTTGGAAACTTTTCTCACACTCTTTACTCCAGGAGTATGGATTCTCCTTTCGTGTCAGACGCGTGAGAGGAACAGCGATCCTTGAGAAGTCCTTGATGAATTACCTGTAGTAGCCAGCCAGTCCTAGGAAGCTTCTTATCTCGGTGACGTTGGTTGGTCTCTCCCAGTTGAGTACAGCTTCGACTTTGGAGGGATCAACAGAGATGCCGTCCTTTGAGATGACATGGCCCAAGAAAGACACTTCTTCGAGCCAGAACTCGCACTTGCTTAATTTTGCATATAGTTTGTTGTCTCGTAGGACTTGCAGTGCGGTCCTCAAGTGTTCTTCATGATCTTCCTTGGTCTTTGAATATATGAGGATATCGTCGATGAAGACGACCACAAATTTGTCAAGGTATGGCCGATATATGCTGTTCATGAGTTGCATAAGGCTGTAGGAGCATTGGTTAGACCAAAAGGCATAACAACAAATTCGTAATGTCCATACCTGCTCCTGAAAGCCGTTTTGAAGATATCGTCATCCTTGATCCTCATTGGTGATAGCCAGATCGAAGATCGATCTTGGAGAAATATTGCGCTCCAGAAATTTGGTCGAATAGTTCGTCGATCCTAGGCAATGGATATTTGATCTTGATGGTAAGCTGATTGAGTTGTCGATAGTCGATGCATAGTCTCATCGACCCATCCTTCTTCTTGACGAATAGCACAGGTGCTCCCCATGGGGAAGTACTCGGTCTGATGAACCCCTTTTCTAGTAGCTCCATCAATTGCGCCTTTAATTTTTTCAGCTCGGCAGGTGACATCCGGTACGGTTGACGCGATACCGGGGCAGCTCCAGGAGTCAACTCAATGGCGAAGTTGACGTCACGTTCAGGGGGAACTCCGGGCAAGTCTTCAGGGAATACATCTGGGTAGTCCTGGACTATGTGGATGTCTTCTATCTTTGAACCCTTCTTTTCGATTATGACGGCCGCAAGGAAAGCAAAACATCCTTTCCTTATCATGTTATGGGCTTTTAAGGCAGATACTAGAGACATCCGCTTCTTATGTCTAATCCCATTGAATGCTAATTTAGGAAAGTCACTAAACGTTACCCTTCCCTTCTTACAATCGACGCTTGCCCCATACGTGGACAGCCAGTCGGCTCCCAATATGACATCATACCCTTCCATGGACATACATACCAGGTCGGCCTCTAGGTTATGGTCTCCGATCATTACATCGGCAGATGGAAATATTGGTTTAATTTCTCCTTCTCCCCCAAGGGTGTTGTGACAGAGAATTCACCACCCATGGTTGTAGGTTTTGCAGTCAGGGTATCCGCAAAGTGTTGAGATATAAATGAATGAGTAGCTCCAGTATCAAATAACACAAATGCTGGCAAGGAAAAGACTTGCAGGGTACCTTCCACCACACCACCTTCCTCGATGGTTTCTTCATTGTGCAGGCTTGCAGCCTGCCCTGTTTCTTAGGCATAGCGTGCGCTTCTCATTTTCTTTCAGCATCGGGCACTCGGGTATGCGATGCTCACGACTTCCGCAGCGCAGACACGCTCCGGCTTTTCTCCAGCACTCATCAGCGGTGTGACCAGGCTTGTCACAGTGTTTGCAGTGGCTCTTTGTTGGAGTGTTGGGTATGAAAACCTTGGGTTTCCGTTCTTGGCTAGATCCCTCCGTGATGTTGAAGGGACGCTTTTTGCCAATGGTCGGCTTGGCAGATGCTGGTCCCGATGTCATTTCTTTCTAGACGAACTTCCCTTTGATACGGTCGGTGAAGTCCGTAGCATCTTCTAGCAGCTGGGCCTTCTTAACCATCTCGGCATAAGTTTGTATGTCGAGTGGCGCCAGTTGAGTAATGTACTGAGGCTTTAGGCCATTTAGAAAGCGCTTAGCCTTCATTCTCTCAGTGTTGATCAGATGTACAGCATAGCGTGCCAGTCTAGAGAACTGGGCTTCGTATTCTGCTACCGTCAGGCTTCGCTGTTTAAGAGCAGCGAATTCAGCAGCTTTCTTTTCCTGTACTCGTTCAGAGAAGTACTTAGCATTATAAGCTTCCTTAAATTCGGCCCAAGTAAATTATCCGTTATCCCTTGTGGCTTCTACGGACTCCCACCATGCGCGGGCATCCTTCTCCAGTTGGAATGTCGCTAATAAAGTTTGTCTCCGTCCGTACATTGCATTACATGGAAGATCCTTTCCGTTTCCTTTAGCCAGTGCTCTGCTTCATCTGGATCCTTAGACCCACTGAACCTAGGCAGGTTCAGACCCCTGAAATTGCGATGCAGCTCGCCTGCACCTGGTTGGTTTCCTCCACGGTTACCACCGCCTTGCTGGGTGGCTTGTAGTATGGCACGAGTCAGTTCCTGGAGGGATTGTTGCATGCCTCTCATCTGGGCACGTTCCGCAGTCATTGTAGCTGTTTAGTTCCTACAAAATAATTTAAAGGTTATAATGCTGATTAAAAGTTTAATTTGTGCGTGTGTGAGTTATTTTTAGCTGATTACCCATGGTTCTACCCACATCTCTCATAGGTAGGATTACTGACTCTTAGTCGAGGCTGCAACCTAGATCACCATATACTTAAGATAACCTAGTCTCTGATACCACAAAACTGTCACGCCCCGACGCGGAATATCGGAGTGCGAAGGCAGTTGCAAGAAAAGGGTATAGAGCGAGTACTAGACATCAAACCATTGCACATTGAATAATACTAAAGCAAATCTTTCTCATTAATAACTTTTCCAATGTCTAGTTACAACCACTAATATCAGAGCCATTCTATAGGGCCCATTACATTGCAATAAAAGGAAATAACTAACTACAACTCTAAGATAACATAATGACTCGAGGGTACTCCTGGCTTCACTCTTGGTCACTCCCATCCTCCTGAGTGTATGTGTCATCCTCGGTCTCACCTGAGAACACAACATCAAATAACGTAGGGTGAGCGATAACGCCTAGTAGGACTTAAATCTCAGGCTCAAGCAGGCTTTAAATAATTAACGCATTTAATGGCAGAGTATCTAAAGATAGCAGGTACAAGAGAGTCAAAATATAGCAAGAGATAGCACACATGTAACAGGATAGCACAATAGCACGAGATCGAGTATAGTTTCCAAAAATAGCACAAGTATCAATATAGCACAAATAGCAGGATGGCCATAGCACCACTAGCACAAGTATGGTAATAGCACGACGAGTATAACACTTGTTTGTCATTCTAGACATCGAGAGAGTATAGCACGTTTTGTGTTTTGATTGTCATATAGATAGTCGAGATAGATAGCACTTGAGTGTAATGTCAAACACTTTGATCATTTAACTCCCATGGGCACTAGCACTTTCGGGCGCACATCCCAGGACCAGATCGGGCCCTTTATTTATTGCCAGGCATTGGTTATATTTTTTATCTTTAGACAATTAGTCAATGGCCAATATAGAGTAGCAAGAAGTAGATGAGAGCACTAGATGAATAGATGAGCTAGTAGAGTGAACGTGAATAGGTGAGCGAGTAGAGTATAGATGAGAGCTAGTGGACATTGCACGTAATACGTCGAGTAATCAGGCGATAGTAACAGTTGCACAACACGCGCACTTGGTGTTGGCAGTCAGGTGGAACTCACGACCCAACCACTGGCCATGTTAAGCACAAGTCCAGAGGTCCGGCGTGATTCAAGGTAAGAGCGAACTTCTAGTAGCCGTTTGGATCGTATCGATCCCTAAAGGTGTAATGGGTGTTAGGGTACAACCGGCTCGTCGACCATGTGGGAATCCATGATCAGAGGAGACTTACGGAGGCCTTGTGCAAGGGTTCACTAGTCCGACAAAAGGAATATTCGACGGAGAGTTCACCACAAACCAAGTAAAGTGTGTTTATAAAACAGGTGCTTGACGTTCTAGAGGAATTCTAGAACAGTGGAGCGTCAATATCGGTATATAAACAACGCAAGAAACGAACACAAGTCCTTTAAAATAAGGCAATTAATATACTTATTGCAATAAATTACCAGATACATTATGAGATCTTTTGTGCCAGATTTCAGCCATATATGGATGGTTCATGTGTGTGCATGTATAAGAGACATCATAGATAGAAAAGAAGTCGTGAATATGTATTTTAAAGCATTCAATATGGCTCCAATTTAAACAGGTGTTTTTACTGCGTATGTAACTGTGAAAAAAACGTAAGAATATTTTAGAAAGCGACAGAAATAATTTTGGGTTTTCATCAAAAACCTGTGAAGGCCACATAGGCCATGAGGATTGCGACAGGGGTAGGCAGATCGCGACATGGGTACTGTCGCGACGGCCTGGTGAACGCGACAGAGGCGGGAAAGGGTCGCGACAGGACTTGCGAATCAGGTACTGGAAACGCGACGGCTTACCTGTCGCCTTCTTGGTCGCGACGGGTAGGCTGTCGCAATCGGACCCCAGAAGGTGACATATCGGGCAGTCACGATCTGGTGGTCTGCGCCTGACTCTGACAGGAGTCAGACCAGACATTGGATTGCGGACCAGAACATTCAAATTTTGATACAGGGTTGTTTAGAAAATCATAACTAATTATATACATGATGAAAAATCACAAAATCAGTGGCAAATGGAACTAGACATGCGAGAGTACTTCCAGAAATTTGGAATTAGAGAGAGAGCAGGGTTTGAACATGGTTTGAGCATGAACAACAACGAGTAACATAGAACATGACACAGAGAGCAAGATTGATTTAATTCGAGCAACATGCTCAACAAAAATTAGGGCTTTCAGGGGCAAAAGATCCCTATCAACATGAAGTATTTATAGCAAAAAGTTCGTAGCATGGGATCAAGTATGCATAGAGATTTGAATAAAGATGATGTCTCGGGGTTACCATGTTTGCAGATCTTCAAAAATCAAGAACAAAAGATTGGCTCGATGAAAAATTATGAAACAAGAGGGCTTTTGTTCCTGGTGATTGAAACTACCTATAGACTGATTTGATTTGGTTTTGCTTGTGAGAATGCCTACCTTTGACTCGATTTATCTTCTAGGGCTTAGAACTCCAAGAACGAGGAAGAAGCTCCAAGAACTCCTTCTCCCCACAAGATCCTCTCCTCCTTGGCCTCTTCTCCACGTCCAACAACCTTTGGCAACAAGCTAGGGTCGGCCAAGAGGGTTTAAGAGATGTATTTATGTAAACACAAGTTCCTATTCCTACTACTACTCAAATTCCTCTTAATTCCGAGATTTCCTAACTCCACCTTTCCTCTCTTATTTTCCAATCTCTAATTGGGTTAGGATAGTATCTAATTCGTGCTAGACTATATGGGGTAGGTTTAGGAATCCTATTCCAACTCTAATTGCCACTTTTATTGCATTAATAACCCCTTTCTAATTAGGAGATAATTAAACTCCGAATTTAGGGTATTTTCTTATTATTCCCCTTTTAAAATTCTATTCTAGCCCACCAATTTGTAATGGTCAATATAGCAAAGCCCATTACTCCTTTTCTTTTAATGGGTTTTATTTAATTCCCTCTTATTTGATTTCCTACATCTTCCTTTTATTTGATTTCCTAATTAAATAATATAAAGATTTAATTTTTATTTTTCCAAAATTTAGGGTTGCTACATCAGAGCATTCTGCATCCTCTCCAGAAAACAAGAGTTCAAATGGGTCTACAAGATCAGGTAAATCAATCCAGATCTATTTATGAATTCTAATTCTGATTCTGATGCAGATGAAGGCATGTCTTATGCTGAATTGGTTGAGTTCTGTGAGAAGATACAAAATCTTAATGCAAAGCTGAACATTAAGAATAAAGATTTGAAAAAGACTTTAAAACATTGTCATAAAGAAATTGAAAATTTGACAAGACACTTGAATTGCTCCAGAACAATGATAAAGATTTTTCAGAAGAAAATGAGAATTTGAAAAATGAAGTTGAAAATTAAATTCTGAGAAAGAGAATTTGGAAGATGAAGTCCAAATCTGTGAAAATAAACTGAATGGATTGAAAGAAAACCATGAGCTATTAAAATCAAAAGTTATTGATCTGAAAAATGAAAATGGAAAATTGATTGATCTCAATAAAAACTTCAAATTTGATAATGATCAATTAAACAAACAGATTTCTAACATGGCTCATGATCATCAAATAAATGAGAGATGCAAACAACTTGTTAAGAAAATCATCATTTAAAGAGGAAGATGAATGTTTGTTGAATGACAAACCATTGGACAATGAATGTAGCAATTTGAGTAATAAAATTGCCGATTTGGAAAAAATAATTGCTCAATTTGAAAATGAAAAGAACAAGATGAAAAATGGTTTGGATGTCATGCTAAATAAACTTCAAAATTCAGAAAAAGAAGTTGTTGCATTAAAAGCTGAAAAACAGAAGCTTGGACATGAATTGAAAAATACTAAATACACAAGTCTTGCTTCTGTGAGAGATAAGAAAAATGAAAATAAAACAAAACTAACATTTGTTAAAGCTGCTGCAAACAAGAACTCTGCTAATTCTAATGAAAAACTAGTAAAAGTTCTTGTTCAGAAACAGACAGAGAAAAAGGAGAATGCTACTGTCAAGAAGATTCATCTACCTTCTCCATCAGTTCAAAAAGCTCCAAGGCAAGTTTCAAATTCACATCATGCCAAGAGCCACCAAAAGGTATCTCCTTCTCCTCATGGTAAGCCTCCTCACATGAAAAGGAGATTCCAGCAAATGCACACATGCCAAGGTAAGTACCAGGTAAAAAATGCTCTCATTTGCTTTAACTGTAATAAACCTGGTCATCTTGTCAAACATTGCTGGAATAGAAATCAAAATTTCAATAAACATGCCAAATCACTCCAGTGCTTCACATGTCATAAATTTGGGCATACTTCTAGGGAATGTTGGCATAGAATTGATAATCTTGTGCATGCTCCCATGTTTCATGTCAATGTACATAATAATAAAGATCATGTTCATGCTGAAAACACTCAGAAATTCTATGTACATGAAAAGGAACTGTTGCACAAAAGATCTCTTCTGAATTCCATGTTAAAAATCTCAATGATAAAAATCTGAAAAATAGAAAACAAAATGTTCAGTATGTCAGTGGTGCATTCTATACCAATAGCTCTAAGATTAGAAACCAAGATTCCAGTGTTTCTAGTCTTCAGAAAAATGCACCCAATATCAAATCCTTTTGGATTCAAAAATCATTGTTGCAAATTCATGGAAGATCCTTAGGACCCAAACAAGTTTGGGTTCTAAAATGTGCTGCTTGAATGCTGGATGCAGGGATCCTTGTAGTCAATTTCAAGATGAAGGCTTCATGACAAAGGCTACAAGGAAAGTAAGTGAAGAGAATGAAAGAAAATGAAAATCTCACCATGTAATACTTCTGAGAGATTCCTGCTAAATAAAAACTGAAATCAATTGGGACTCTTATGCAAAGATCAATTGGTATATCAAATGGTGAACTGTGGAAGGACAAGTCATGCTTGTCTGGAAACTATCATTATGTGTGAGGAATAACCTCCGCCAAGTACCAATGATCTTCCTTGTGTAAGAGTCATTAATTAAAAAAAAAAAAATGGTTGTCATTGAAACATGATTGCTTATTTATTTCATTTCTTCCATGATGATGTTATCTTGAATTACTTGCAAAAAATTTCACATCATTCACATGTAACTAATAATCATGATTTTGTTGAAAACTTCATGAAAACATAGATGCATTGAGCAAGGCAAAAAGAAAATCTGGAACTAATTCTGCTCATAGTTCTGTCAATGAAAGAAATGCATCTATACCAAAACTAAAATCATTTTGGATTCAGAAATCTTTATTGCACTCTAACATTGACTTCATTGCAGGACCCAAGCAAGTGTGGGTCCTAAAACCAACTTGATCAGCAAGCTGAGGAGTCTTGCAGTCATACATTGTAAATAGATTCAAGATATTGCTGTGCAAGGCAAGAAATAAACACAGGTAAAATCTTTGAAAAGCAATTGAAGTCCATTCAGGTAAAACTTCTTTATCATTTCAAATTTGAATTGCCTGAATTGAAATGATGTTTGATTTTTATCTGAACAATAAAAAATGTGTTCTGATGCTACTCCCAACAATAACTTTGTGTTTTAACATTTGGAATTATGTTTGTGTTATCATGTTTGCTTAACTGTGCCCATGATTCTATGTGCATATCAACTGCTTTGACTTCTTGGTATATCAAATGATGACATGTGGAAAAATAAGTTATGCTTGTTTGGAAGCTATCATTATGCGTGAGTAAAATACTCCGCCAAGTACCAGAAGTCATGTTATGCTTAAAGTCAATGTGCGCATAATCATGTGTGAATTGCTTGCTAACTTTTTCATTCCATGCACATATTAAGGGGGAGTAAATTTGAAAAAGTGCAAATTGTTCATATTCTTTCTGTTTAAACTGTTTGGAATGATCATATCTGAACTGCTTAAATGATCATTTCATATCATGCATATCTTATGGGGGAGTAAGTCAAAAGAATCTTTGAGTGAAACGCTGGAGAAATATTCTTTCATATCTGACTTATCATAAACTCCCATTCAGTTTGTTGACAAATGTTCTTGCAAATGAATTCCTCACTCTCACATTGCATTGGCATTCTTGGTATATCAAATGGTGATTTGAAGAAAGACAAGTCAGGTTTGTCTGGACACTTTCACTATGCGTGAGTATATGTCTCCGCCAAGTATCAAGAGTCTTGTATGCAATTGTTGAGGGGGAGTCATTGTCTTCAATAAAACATTCATATTTCTTCAATAATCCTCATGTTCACCTTGTAAAGGGGAGATACATGAAAGGGGAGTCATTGTCACATTCCTTGACTTTACTTATCTATCTTGAACCCCAAAATCATCAGAATGTTTGAGTCCTTGTGCTATTTTCTTATGAGAGAATTAAAACATTGAAACTAAACTCATTGTGCATTTAGTTTAATTTCAAAGATTCATTATCATTTCAAGGTTAAGCAATCTTAATACTGAATGTTTTCAAATGATTTGCAAAACACCATTATAGGCACATGAGTGGCTTTAATATTTCACTTGTGTATGTTTAAGCTTTATTTTTACCACATGTTAAGAATAATTTTTCTAAATTCGTAGTCATGTCTTGTCTGGTCAAAGCAAATATATTTCTGCAAAATATCAAAAGAAAAATGATCAATCTGGAAAGATACAACAGAGCAATGCAAATTCTTGAACCACTGAGTAACTGGGTCATTTCACCTAATAAGTGATTTGTTTCGCGTCAAAAAGTGAAAATAAAAGTTTTCAACTCTGTATAAAATAATGAAAGTTAAACCACTGAGTAATCAGGAGGTCTTGCATCTGATCAATGTGATCTCTTGCACTGAAAAGTGAGATTTAACTAATTTATTCTTGTATTCTTTCCCAGTTCAAAATGAAAACAATCAAGACAGGATAGAAAAGCTTAAGACCTTAATAAAGTTCATGTTTACTGAGTTTAGACCTATTATTCCACATTGTGTTAAAATTAAAGCTCCTAACATCCTTGTTAAATATTTCTGCTCATTCATATAGGTCACTTTTCTTCACATTTGCATCATTATTTTAACTACATTCAGATTATTATATTTTGCTATACTTTGTGTTGAGTGTGTCTTTGTGATTAAACTTTGTTGCACAATAACAAAAACACAATAATTTCTCTCATATGTCAATATCACTTTGCCT
The DNA here is from genome assembly GCA_014218235.1 of Colocasia esculenta. Classification (NCBI taxonomy): domain Eukaryota; kingdom Viridiplantae; phylum Streptophyta; class Magnoliopsida; order Alismatales; family Araceae; genus Colocasia; species Colocasia esculenta. Next base: position 7,943 of record JACBKR010004762.1, on the reverse strand, counting down.
CATTTATTTTGATCTTTACTGACCATTTATTTCCTTCATTTCATTAATTGATCTCTTACAATCCTTGGTTCTCTCACTTATCCTTCTTTTGATGTTGTCAAAAAGGGGGAGAAAAAAGGGTTTCTAGGGAGAAGAAAGGGTTTCTAGGGAGAAGAAAGGGTTTCTAGAGGGAAGAAAGGGTTTCTTGGAGGAGAAAGTTCAAATGGTGTATATGGTCAAGGGGAGTTATTGCAGTCAAGGGAGATATGTTTTGTCATCATCAAAAAGGGGGAGATTGTTGGGTTGAGTGTGTTTTGGAATTTCCTAAAATTGTATTTTAATGATGACCAATGAACATCACTCATACTTTGATTTTGATGATGACATATTGTGATTTTAATGATGACATACTTTGATTTTGATGATGACATGTTGTGATTTCAATGCTTAATGGGTGGAATATGTTAATGTTCAAACAACATGTTTTGATGTTTAATATCTCATATTTTAATGATAATATCTTGTACTAATGGCTTATGTGTTAAATTTTCAGGAATATCCAGATTTTGTCATGGTAGTGTCGACACAGTCCCAGGCAGTGTCGACACTAGTCCCAGGCAGTGTCGACACTAGTCTCAGTTCCCAGAAGAACAGTTTTGCAGAAATTGGACAGTGTGTCGACACACTCCCTGGTGGTGTCGACACACTCCGGCTGAAACTCAAAACGTGAATTTCTCTGGACACGTGGCTGCTTGGGAATTAGGGGATTTGACTAGGTTTCTGTGCCCATGCACCCCAAGGCACTTTATGGACATATGGGGCTATAAATACCCATGTTCCTTGTACCCCAAGGCAAGAGAGCCCATACACTTCCAGAAGAAGCCTTTGGCGGCCAAAGGGGGTTTTCCATATCTGTCTCCATCTCCAGAAGCTGCAAGCCATCCTTTCAAGAGGAAGGACGTGGGAATCAAGGGGAATCCTGGAGAGAAGGTTGCTGTGCAAGGCAAGGGAGCAGATCCAATTGAAGAGGCGCATGAGAAGAAGGATTTCTGGCATTTCAGATGCCATCAAAGCAGAGCATCGCCAATTGAGAAGAATCTCCATCGATTTCCATCAAGGCTCCTCAATTGAAGCGTCTGCAAGTCTTCTCATCAAGGAACATCCAAGTCACATCTATTTCATTTATTTTCTTGAGTGTTCATCCAGATTTTCATTGTGTGATCTGTGTATGTGTTCTACACAGATCACTTAATTCTATTTGTTCGATTTTCATCTTGTATTGAGATAGATCAGGCTAGAGGATCTATTCTCTAATTGTACTGTTCTAGCAGAACTTGGATCTTTCGTGGTCCAAAGGTTGGAACCGTAGTGTTCCGGGTGAGCTGTTGTGCTCAAGTGCTTGTGAGTCGTCGTACTCATAAGTGGTTTGTGGAGTAGGTCGTCGTACCTATCTCCTGGGTTTCTTTGAGTCGTCGTGCTCAAAGGGTTTGGAGTCGTCGTACTCCGGTTGTTTCTTGAGTCGTCGTGCTCAAGGGTGTTTGGAGTCGTCGTGCTCCGGTGTGAGTTGTACTCAAGTTTTGAGTAGTGTGGCCTCACTGTGTGAGGGGTGGACGTAGGAGTCACTGGAGGTGATTTCCGAACCACCTAAAAATCATCTGTGCAATGGTTTGAATTGTGGTTTGTCTTTATATTTTTCTAGATGCATGCATAAGGATTCGTTCATATACTAATCGATTTGCTCACACACATAATCTCACTTCAGATCAGTAAATTGTTGGGGTGAATTGATCTCTGTTTCGAAGTAATTTAAATTGCTTAGCTTCCACGTTAATTGGTGTTAGATCTATTAAACCCCCCCCCCCCCTTCTAGATCTGATCCATCCACCCATCCGATCCTAACAGCGTCCCCACGCTACGGCGCGACACGAATAGAGAGCAGAAACGCATAAAAAAAAAACAAACAACAAAAACCTAACAGGGCTCTAAGAAGATCTCTAACAAGGAAACATGGCAAGCAAGCAGACTAGACTCACGAGGGTAGCACTGAAAGTCCCACCATGATCGCCAAAAGGTGTAATCACGGTGATTGTGCGCCCCCAATACACGCAAATATGTGCTCAATATAAAGACATGGAAAAGAGGATGTGATCGCCACTAGATAGTTGCCTAAGAATAGAAATAACACGGGCTAACTAATCTAGGAAAAGGAGAGAGAACACATACTGACTGAGGTCACGACGGGGAACCCCGTCGCGATGAAGCTGGTTTTGCGACGCCCTATAGGGGCGCGTTCTCGTTGTCGCGTCGCCTTCTCGGTCGCGTTCTCTGCAGTGTGGGAGAAGTGTGGAAGGACCTTCTTCCTGCCCTCCGGCCGACCAGAGGACAAGAGCTCCTCGTGAGAACTAGCTTGAGTACCTGCCAAAACAACGAAAAATAGGAAAGGAACCCTGTTAGAAACATATTAAGTATAATATCCATCCAAAAATGAAAAGAAGAGATGAAGCATGGTGGGAATGGACCTGGGGGTGGTTTTAAACCCCTTGGGTATATGGAAAACATGGGAAGAAAAGGGAAATGAGTCCTATCTAAGAAAAATAAGAAAAATGCATGAAATGAAGAGGAAAGAAGGAGCCCCGTATGGGGCGACTCCCTGGCGTGGTGGACGTCCTCGGATGCTCCAGATACTGAGGAAAGGTGCTGGGGTCGCCCTCTTCACTCACCAAGCTCCATTGATGAAGAGATCGTCATGGCTTGGTGTGAAGAATGTGTGGAAATTAGAGGGGAAGGGTTGATTTCGAGCTAAGTCCAGCTCACAGAAAATTTGGCAGCCCTTCGGGGTGAAACTCAGGGTCCCCCCTTCTCTGAAGAAAATGGGCTTGCTATATAGAAAATGAGAGAGAAAATCCAATTAGGTGATAAATACCCATATGAGAGGATAAATGTCATTAGAAATCGTGGGTAGAGTCATAGGGAGACTCCCAAGGAGACCCTAGCCCCAAACCGCGGCCATGGGGGTTGGGAGGTTCAATGGATAGAGATAAGGCCTTAAGGAGATAATAGGAGGTGGTTGCGGAGGCCAGCTCACGCGGCTGAAGTCGCGACGCATCGTAGGGGCACGACAAGAATGATCACGACGGCCATGAGGAATGCGACAATGAGGTCACATGCATGGATATGCATGGGCTGTCACGGCGGCCAAAGGGGTCGCGACAGAGAGTAATGCGACGCTACGACCCGTCGCGTTAAATAAAATCGATTATTCTTGAATTATTGCCCAATCACATAGGAGGATAATGATCATTAGGGCTCGTGGACTCTTTAAAAGATAATGGACAGGATTTTCATGGAAATTGGGCTGTTAATGGGCTCAAAGAAAGGCTAATGGTGGGCAAGGTGAGTGACCAACTTGGGGCTCACTAGGATAACAAGAAATATAGTTCAACTTATAAGTCAGAATCAGGTGTCTACAGATAGCTTCTTCAAATCATCTTTGATGGCCCTGAGGAAGGGGGCATCAATTTGAGCACTCTCGGAATAATAGAGATAAAGGAGGGAGGAGTAGGAGGATGAAGGAAGAAGTGAGTTGTAGTGGGAGGAACATCAGTTGGTCCACAGGAGGAAGGACCAGAAGAGGAGGCTCCAGTTGATGAGGAGGTTGGAGGAACCTCAAAAGAAGGAGGAGGTGGAGGAATGTGAGTGGAGGAGGCAGGAGATGAGGAGGACTGGGAAGGAAATAGTTCTTGGAATGGGTTGTTTGAAAGTGATAGGGGCTGGTGGTGCTGTGGAGGGATGGTGGAGAAGGAGGGGCTGGAGTTGGAAGAGGAGAAGAACTTGGGGCTCAGGGGCTACAGCCTTCTCTTCTGCTCTGACAGGTACAGCCTCTGAATCCACTGGCCTGGGGGGCCAGACACATCCTCAGTGGCCCAAATGGCCGATCTTCAATAACAACCTCTGGCCCTAATGGCCGAACTTTAACAACAACCTCTGGCCCTGATGGCCGAACTTCTTCTTCTTCATGAGGCCCAGACTACTGTGGGACTGATGGTGTTGGAGCAGGAGGGACTTGGGCCCTCATGTCATTAGAAATATGGGTCAGTAATCTTTATGCTTCCCATTTCATTCTTCATCCATCTCAACACATTTTTAACCATACCCATTTCGGTAGCTGCAGCGCTCTGGCTCATAAAAATGGAGGAAATATCAGATTGCACAGAGTAAAGAATTTGCCCTTGGGTATCTAATCTCTCAATCACTGGCTTCAAGTGAATTTTCAACTTTCTCTGCCTCAGCCTTTGATGTGGCTTCCTTGTGAGGAGAGGGATCTCAGGAGCTACCTCTTTTCCTTTGTCACTTGCCCTAGCAACGGGCTCCACATTATCAACATTGACTTCCTCTTCATCTGAGTCTGAAGAGCTGGCTGTCATGCCCTCTTTGAATGTGTTATCAATGTGAGTTTGGGGACCAATTGCAGTCTCCCCCTGAATTTTGGCATTCATTTCAACTGATTGCTCCCCCTCAACAGGAGCATCAACCATGGGAACTTCGTTACTGTGGCCTGATGCCACAACTGCAGGAACTTCTTCTTCTTGCTCCTCTTGAATAGGAGCATCTTCCATTGGAACATCTTCATTGTGGCCTAGTGCCACAGTCTCTGGACAGACTTCTACAGTCATCTGTTCTTGCTCCCTCTGAGTGCTGGGAATGGAATCCATCACATTTCTAAGAATTGAGGCTACCATGGAAGTGGGGGTGACAACCTCTTCAACCTACCCAACAGGCTCAATGTGCTCTAGAGGAATGTCCTCAATCCTGCTTGAGCTGATCATTGGCTCTTCGATGCGGATTTCTTCTGCATTTCCTGAACATCTATTAATGTTGATGCTTGTTCTTCCTGTATCACTACACTTCTGCCCTGACAACTTCCTACTGCTCTTGGACTACTGGTGCTGCTGTCGCTGCTTCTTCTTGGACTTCCTGGGCTTCGCCAATAATGGCCTCACCTTCATCCGCTGAGGTTTTTGTCCATACCCTAGTACCAAGGAAAAACCACTCTTCTTTAAGTTTCTGCTTCGAATAGCTTGACCCATCTTCTCAGAACTGCTCCAACAAGACTAATCCCATAATGCTGGAAAATTTGGTTAGCAAATGAGCATATGGAAGGGGCACATTCAATTTGCTTTTCTTGTCCCAAATCTGAGCATTGCGAATGTCATCCTCTCCAAAATGACTCTGCCATGTTAATACTCTGGTTCTGGATGGTCCAGAACATCATATCGGAGTCCGCCTTAGTACAAGTAGAGAAGGTGGCACTCCTAGGAACCAAAATCTGACACACGATAAAGTGTAGGATTCTGTTGAACGCATTCAACTGGTTAATGTCGATCTTTCCATCCTTGAGCTTGTACTCGGGACCAACTATCCCCAAACCCTTAGCCTGAACATCGACGGTGTTTACCCCGCTGTGACCGGAGGTAGACACTCCAAACAAAGATTCCAATAGGTCATATGAGATATGAATCTGGGTTCCTTTGACAGTAAAGTCAAGACCCATCTGCTTCTGGCTTCAAGCAAACATAAAAGCTTTAACCAGGTCCAGATAACTTGCCTCTGATAGAGTTGCCATCTTGGTCCACTTCATTCTCTGCATAGCTGCAACGATGCTGTGCATCCCATTCTTCTCCAGATCAGCAATATCAACTGCCTTGTTCCGCACATCTCGTCTTCACGGTTGTAAACCTTCCTGCTGCTCTGCGGATAGGAAAGCAGCCCCATAGTCCCCGACGGTGTCAGAAACTCCAGAAACAGCCATGGTTTTAAGCAAGAGAGGGTTTTGGGAGGTCATGAAGAAGATTGGAGCAAAAGCCCTTAGGAAATTTTTCGCGGGAAGGGATGGAAGCTTTGAAATTGCACAGAGTCGATGCCGGAGTCGATAGGGCTTATCGTCTCAGGCAAGTTGAAAGAGATGAGAGCAGGAGGTGAATCGATATGGCACAGATTTCGAGTTTTATCAGATAAAGATAAAGTGACTTTTGAGGGGATAGCGCCATAAATGCGGAAAACGACAGAAAGAGACAGGTTCGAGATGAATAAATACTTTTAAATAACGATCCGTCACAGATATTTATGATGCACGCAATCTTTAAGGATTTTGCTCAATTTAGGGAGAGAATAATATTATTCTGAAATAATTAGTATTTCAGTTATACCCAGATAAATCTATCACAAATTACACATGTCTAATTCCCTTCTAAGAGACGTAAATCTCTCTTCAGGTAAGGCCTTTGTGAAGATATCTGCTAAATGATTTTGAGTATCAACAAAGAAAATATCTATGTTACATTGGCTGCATGATCTCGAATAAAATGATATCTGACCTCTATATGCTTTGTCCTTGAGTGCTAAACTGGATTTTTTGTGAGATTTATTGCACTGGTGTTGTCGTACAGTAGGGGAATTGACTTGATGTGCAGTCCATAATCCTCAAGTTGTGTTTAATCCATAAGAGTAGTGTACAACAGCTTCCAGCAGCCACGTACTCAACTTCAGCTGTTGACAATGCTACTGAATTTTGCTTCTTTGAGGACCATGAAATTAGACATCCTGTAAGAAATTGACAACATCCACTGGTGCTTTTTCTATCTATTTGCATCCAGCGTAGTCAGCATCAGAGTATCCTACTAAATTGATTTCAAATGATTTTGGGTACCACAATCCTAGATCATGGGTTCTAGCCAATATCTAAAATCTGTTTGACACTAATTAAATGAGACTCCTTAAGATCTGCCTGATACCTGGCACACATGCATACACTAAATAATATATCAAGTCTACTTGCAGTTAAATAGAGTAAAGAACCTATCATACCTTTGTAGAGCTTTTGGTCTACCTTCTTACCATCCTTGTCACTGTCTAGCCTTGTAGATGTGCTCATTGGTGTTGACAGTGGCTTGGCGTTTTCAAACCAAATTTCTTCAATAATTCTTTGGTGTATTTCGCTTGACAATGTGTGTTCCTTCATTTCCTTGCTTGATTTGCAATCTGAGGAAGTAGTTGAAGCTCCCCATCATGCTCATTTCGAATTCTCCCTGCATAAGTCTCAAAATACTTGCAAAGAGATTTGTCAGTAGAACTAAATATTATATCATCTACATAAATTTGTACAAGCAATACATGTTTGATTTTAGACTTAACAATAAAGTACTATCTACTTGACCCCTGAAAAAACCATGATTCAATAAAAATGCACTGAGCCTTTCATACCAAGCTCTAGGTGCTTGCTTTAATCCATACAATGCTTTATGCAACTTGAAAACATGATTTGGAAAATCAATATCTTCAAAATCGGGAGGTTGTTCTACATAAACTTCCTCCTTTATATAACCATTTAGAAATGCTGATTTAACATCCATTTGAAAAGTTTTAAACCAATGCAGATGCATAAGCAAGTAAAATCCTAATTGTCTCAAGTCTAGCCACTGGTGCATAGGTTTCATCGAAATCTATGCCTTCCTCTTGGAAATAGCCTTGAGCTACCAGTCTGACCTTGTTTCTTGTGATCACACCAGCTTCATCCATTTGTTCTGAACACCCATTTGGTGCCAATCACAGGATGAATTGATGGTCTTGGAACAAGAGACCATACTGGTTTCTCTTGAACTGATTAGTTCATCTTGCATGGCTAATATCCAAGATTCATCAGACAGTGCTTCATTGACTGTCTTAGGCTCTATTTGCGATACAAAAGCTAAGTAATCACAAGGAATTACGTTACCTCTAGTTCTTACCCCAGCTGATGGATCTCCAAATGTTATCCAGTGGGTGATCTTTCTTGTATCTCCATTCCTTTGGAAGATTACCATGTGATGTATCTTTTTATTGTAGATCTTCCAAGGGTGGATCTTCCTTGTCCTCGATGGATGTGTTCTTTAACTTCTTGACAATTCATCTGTATCATCAACATCACT
>JACBKR010004761.1:0-21934 GCA_014218235.1 Colocasia esculenta | reverse complement strand
ATTGATCTCGGCGAGTTTGACATCGTTTACCATCCGAGGACGGCCATTAAGGCGCAAGCGTTGGCGGATTTCGTCGCGAAATGTACCCTTTCGACCGAGCAGGACCCTCCCATTGCTGATGAGCCCCCTGGGAGCTCTATGGGACGATCCTCTGTGTCACAGGGAGCAGAGAAGGCTTGGTCTCACCTCCCCAGAAGTTTAGAGTTCCAGTACGCTCTGAGGTTCCATTTTTCTGCCTCCAACAACGTTGCCGAATATGAACCACTGCTGTCTGGAATCCGAATGGCTAGGCACCTTGAGCACCTTGACTAGGGGTCTTCAGTGACTCGCATTGGTCGCCAACTAGGTGAGCGGAAACTTCGAAGCAAGGGATCCCTGTATGGCGCACTACCTTCAGCAGGTCAAGAGCCGAGCAGAGGACCTCCTCTACTTCGAATCATACATGTCCCATGGGAGCAGAACGCGCAAGCTGATGCACTTGCCAAGCTGGCATCTTCAAGTGACATCGCTCCTTCTCGTTCCATATTCATAGAAGAGCTCGCCTCGTCGAGCATTAGGTAGATGTAGCTGCCATCGAGGCTGGCCCTCTAGCTCCGACTAGATGGACCCCCTCATGCCTATCTGCTTCGAGTGAGCTTCGTCTGATCAAGGTGAAGCCCGCAAGATCAGGTTGCGCTCCCAGAGGTTCACCCTCCTAGAAGGCAACTGTATCGATGATCCCTCTCGAGGCCTCTCTTGCGATGCCTCAGCCCTGCGGAGGCGCATCAGCCACTGAAAGGCCCATGAGGGTTGTGCGGAAGCCACTTGGGGGGCAGAACGCTGGCGCGCAACATCATCTGAGCAGGTTTTTTGGTGGCCTTCCCTGCAAAAGAACTGCATGTCCTCGTCGAAGGTGCCCAGAATGTCAGAAGTTCAGACAGCTCATTAAGCAACCATCCGAACAACTGCACACCCTGTTTGAACCATGCCCTTTTGCCAGATGGGGAATTGACATATTTGGTCCGTTCCCGAAGCTCAAGGGAGGAAAAATTCTTGTTCGTCGCCATCGACTACTTCACCAAATGGATCGAGGTAGAACCCGTTTCTACCATCACCGACCGAGCTGCATGGAAGTTCGTCTGAAAGAACATCCTTTGCCGCTTCGACGTCCCAAGGGTGATTACTTCCGACAATGGGAAGCAGTTCGACAGTGCATACTTCAGCGGAAATGCTTGGAGCTCGGCATCTACAACCACTTCACCTCCGTGGCACATCCCCAAGCAAATGGTCTGGTAGAGAATGCCAACCGAACACTGCTGCATGGGATACGTACAAGGGTAGAGGCTACGGGCAAATCGTGGATTGACGAGCTCCCTAACGTATTGTGGTGCCACCGAACAACTTCTCGGGTGGCCACCGGGGAGACCCCTTTCCATTTGGCCTACGGCACAGAGGTCATTGTACCTTTGGAAGTGGCTCTCCCCACTCTTTGGACGACTCACTTTGATGAAGCCACCAACAATCACGCGCTCAGGGAAAACCTAGACATGCTTGACGAACACCAAAGTGACGCCAGCATCAGACTAGTCTCCTACCAACAGCGACTCGCGCAATTAACAACTCTCGAGTCGGGAAAGGCGCTTCTTGAAGGTGACTCGTTCTTCGCCGCTGTTCGGCATCAGATCCCGAACAGCAACCAGCAAGCTCGCCCCCAAGTGGGAAGGACCTTATCAGGTCGCCCAGGTTCTTGAAAGGCTCTTACAAGCTAACTACTCCTAGTGGCGAAGCCATATCCAGACTGGCATGTGTCTAACTTAAATGCTACTACCTATAAAAGCCTCCTATTCGGGCATCCTACTTCTCTTCTTCCCGTTCTTTTGGTGGCTTGAGAGGTCTCCAAAAACATCCTTGCTTAAAGCCTTCAGCTCAAAAGGATCGCGATATCTCCAAGTAAAGAAGTGTTCTGCATACACCCCTTCGGAACCATTTTTTAGTTCCAAGCGACTTGCGCGGTAATTGCGAACCCTCTTAAACGACCGTGAATTCCGATTCGGACAGAACAAGTATAAGGAATGAAGATAGAAAAGTGAAGCCACTCATAAACTCAAAAAAGGGAATGCTATTTGGACTCTTTTTACAAAAGCTCGTTGGCACCGAGCTACAAAAAAAAAAGGGAAGGACAAAAGCAGGTGCGGTCACGACGCCTGCCTAGAAGGACCAGCGTCGCCACCTCCAGAGGACATCCACCCTGACTGGAAGTGCGCGAAACGCACTCCGTCCGGCACGAGTCCTAGGTCCATCGTCGGAATTCCTCGACGACAGCCTCAAAGGCCTCACGGGCATACTCGATAGAGGCCAGACTCTAACCTCGGGACTCTCCGGCATCGGGCCTACCTTGTAGCAGCGTGCGCCGAACTGCTCCAGGTCCTCCTTGAAATCTGGCCCTTCCTTGTATTCAACCACCCCGCGGGCCCTTGCATCGGCTAGAATAGTGGTGAGAGCCTCCTTTTCTGCCCGGGCAACAACTAAGTTGAGCTCGGAGGCTCGAAGTGCGTCTCGGAGGTTCTTCACCTCCTCCTGCAGCATGGCCTCGCGGGCCTTGTGTTGTGCCATCAACCCTTCACAGAAGGCAGATTTGGCATCCCACATCTGCTTCGGGTGCTGGGTGCGCGCAGTAAATCTCTTTAGCACTCCAAGCGACTTCATGATCCCATCTTCTAATGCCTCCACGTTAGCATCGTCGGCATCATCATGTTCGACTCAAACTCCTGGTCGGTAGCCCCGATCGAGTGTTTGGGGGTCTCCTCTGGACTCAGTTGCTGACATCGAGCCAGCCTTTCTAGCCGAGATGCAGTAGGGCACTGGGGGAGCACCCTCGAAGTAACTCCTTCAAGACGCCCCAGGGCCTCCTCCAGCATCACCTTTGAAGGAAGCTCTGTAGACTTCTTCTTCAGCGCTGGGAGAGCGGCCTCCTATCTTCCATGGAGTCGGCCTCGTCCCCGGTGGCACGGCTCGTCTAACCCGCTGGTGAACCTCTCCCCCCAGCGGCCTCGGGGACGTAGCGTCAGCTGCCCTCTCCTAGCCCTCAGCAATGACAGATGACTTCTGGAGCTCTCCTCCCCAGTCTCAGCGGCCTGCTCGGTCCCTTCTACATCCGCAGCGACTGTCTGCGCCCTGACTTCGACAACCGCTTCAGTGGGTGGAATGGGGGGGGGGGGGGGTAGCGCCATCATCGCCGCGCGATCACCAGAGCTGTCGTCACTGATGTTGTGACCCCTTCGAGCACCTCATCGCCGCGTGACGCTTCCTCCCCATTCCGGCAGTTGCCCAATGGACATACAGATGAGATGTGATCGAGCACTTACTCCATGGTCTACTCAGACCATGCATGACGAGTTGGAACTCTGTCAGGTAGCCTTCGCCATTCCGCACAAAAGCCCGGTTCAAGCTGTCTGAGGCCTTCGCCTCGTCTTGAATCAAGAAAGGATAGGAATCCTTCCTTGGCGTCTGGATTCTGGTCGGGAACCCCCACTCTGCATCGTCCCGACGCCTGACAAAGAAGAGCCGGTGCATCCAACCTTTGTTGTTGGAGAATTTCTTCACCAGGTTGATTTGCATCCTGTCCGGGCGGTGTTTCGTATAGTAAACACTAGCCTCGGACGCTGGCGAGGAAGTAAGGCTGAACTGCGCCCGGAAAACCTCCGCCAAACCACGAACCTTCTGGAGCTTGCAGACGATGCAAAAGATGCAGATCATCTGCCAAGAATTCGGCGTCAGCTGGATGGGCACGAGTCCCCACCGGTTCAGCAGCGCCTTCGCCACCTTCGGCAGCGGCAAACGAAACCCCGCTTCCATGTGATCAAGCGAGAGAGTGAGGCATCCTGGTTTGTTCACCAGGTGTGATTGCTCCTCCTTCTCCATGATTATCTCATTTTGATCGCCGATCCGAAAGCGCTCCCGGAGGCCTTTGTAGTTGCGACACCTTGGCCCCCGGCACCCGTCGGTGCCAATCTGCTCACTTCGGTGACCGCAGCGGCTTTTCCCTTGTGTTCCATCACTGGAGGTTGCAGAAGTAACGAGCGAGGAAGAAGACTGGAGATCGTAGGGAAGAAAGAGAGGAAGGAAGCTTGGAGGGCATGCAAGATTTTCGAAGTGGCTCAAAGGCGTGGGCTCTCGCCCTTCGCCCCTCCTCTTCCTTATAATGAAAAGGGGGTGCAAATTCGAAGACCCCAAAATGGCATTTCCTCCGCTCCAAAACGACCGTTCGGGTGTACTGTGCGAGGCCCCCGGCTCGCCACGTTCCCCATCATCATGATATTTCCGCTACTTTTCGAGGAGACGTGTCCGACGGCGTCGCCCCACTGCCGTTCGCATGTCCGAGGCCGGCATCGCATTTAATGCGAAAGGGCAACCGGCATACCTCCTCTCCAAGGCACTCCGCACACTGAGTACGCCTGGGAGAGTGGGGGGCAAGTGTGGTGCTATTTCCAGCCACCTAGGCCCGTAGGGGCCCATCATGACCCAGCATGGCCCATCATGGCTTGGTGGACAGGCGTGCCCTTCCAGCAAGACGCCACGCATCCTTAAGGGCCGTTTCCGAGCACCCTGTAGCCTATCTAGTCTAGGGGCCTCCTACCGAACAACCCTATTCAGGGCATGGTGCCATCCCCTCAGCACAAGTAACGCCTCCGGGCACCCAACTGCCGAACAGCTTCCCTGTTCGACACCCCCGAGCGTTCCCTGCTCGGTGGCCTTCCAATCAAAAGAGGTAAAGAAGACCATCGTCTTCTAAGCGACGATTATGACCGTGTATGACATGCGCCCCACGTTTGAGGGACTTTAACTGCAAGGGCCCAACGGGCCTCAACGCATACTCCCCCGTTATGGGTGCCAACCGCGCGCCCTTTCCGGTGCCATCAAGGATGACATATTCGCCTCCCTCAGGGCCTTCGCCTATAAGAGCACAGGCGATTCCTGGACATAGGTACTCACTCTTGCGCACAGTACTACATACCACTGAACCTTCCTTCCTCAAGCCCTCTACAGTTCACTGACTTAGAATTCTAGTTTTGCAGTCCTTCGTCCACTACCGGCGACCGTCTTTCCTCTTCTCAGTGGAGGCCCGTTTGGTCCAGGCCCAAACGGAACACACCACCACACATAGTATATAAGATTGACCATCCAAACATGAAGGCCAATAGAGGTACAAGAGAAAAGAACATCCATTAAGATAAAAGCCTGGGTAGTGGCCCGAACATTAGAGTTCAAGATCAACAACCATAGAAAAACCAAGCCCTGACTACAGGATAAAGCAAAGATAAATAGTAGAGTGTTAGACCTAGTAAAGACACATTAAAGAGATATGCAACGATGGGAAGAGGCTACAACAAGATCAAACAATAATATCAGACAACAATATCAGCTATGCTAATAGTGGCATGTAGATGATCCATGAAACTCATGCGGTGTAGAGAACCCCATGACGCTAATTAGGGAAGCTCCAAGAGCATGACAGATGCAAATAGAAACTTTGATGAAGACTTCAACAAGTATGCACACTTGTTGACAAAAGACACTAGAACTAATGTTGAAGAAGATTCTTAACAAACAAGCTTTGCAAAGGGTCTCCACCAAACACGAGTTAGGCAAGTTTAAGAAAAAAAATATAGAAAACATGATAATGAGATAATAAGCCAAAATTGATTCCCACGCAGAGTAGACAAAAGGGGAATAGAGAACTATTCCAAGCAAAAAGGGAAACTAGGAAGACGATTGAGAAAGGGACGGGTAGGAAAGATCTTGGACAAGAGGAGAGAAAGGCTGAGGTGGAGAAGAACACGAAGGGCGATGACTTGGGGGCGGGGGATGGCAAAGGCTAGGAGGGGGGTAGGGGTGTGTGGCGATGGGAACAATGGTGGATGGCTAAGCCCAAGGAGAATGAAATAGAGAAAACAGAAAGAAGGAGAGGAAAGGAAAATAAAAGAAAAAGAGAGGGGGGTGTCTTAGGGTGGCGCTCCCTCACCCCACCCCACGATCCACTGTGTGAGGTGTGACGATTCCACCAAAGAGAATGACGATGATTTTATTAGAGAATAACGATGGAGCCCACCGGATGGCTGTGACTAGAGAGGGAGGAGTTTGGCCACAACGCGCTGATCCCCCCACCCAACATTCCTATTGGGACTTCAACCTTTCAACCTGGCCAATGTCCACAAGTCCTCGCCATCCCCTTTGACACCTCCGCCCCTATTTTTTCTCTCTACATTCTCTCTCTCTCTCACATCGAACCAAGGGGGGGGGGGTCCAGTGTCTCCAACCCCTCGCCAACCCTTCCCACGTCGCTCTCTCTCTTCATTCAATCATTTCTCTTTTTCTCTCTCTCACTTTCTACCAGGGATATGTTAGTACATTGACTATTTTTTAACAGTTCTATATATGATAGTAGAATATTTCTTAAATTTTAAAGGTTAATTAACCACAGGGATATAACTATGACTTTTTTTTTTTCGATTTCAACGGTATAAAATCTATTATGCAGATTTTAAGGATAAATTTAAGAATACGATAATTTTCTCAAAACTGAACTACCCTCTACATGTATATATCTATACAAGTTTACCGTGTTCTTCCATGAACTGCGGTGATTTATTCATTTCATTAAAACTTCCTACCGTTTGATATAATTCTCTATTTTTTTTATATAAAAGAAAGCCTTCTTACAACTGTTGCTAGAACCTATTTCTCTATCTATGTGCATGGCCGCCCACCATTAGACATAAATATGTAATAACTAATTCTATATCCGTGCAATACATTAAAGTTTTTAGATTTGATTAAACAAATTTTATAAGTAGCATATATGAGGTTAATATTTTTTATTATTTATGAAAATAGATTTTGAGTAAGGTTGTGAGTTTTTAAGAATGACAAGATGTTTGTTAGAAGAATTTATTGGGCAAGAAAGACATAGAAAGAAATTATATTAACAAGTTTTGATGTTTTAGGAAGGGTGAGTGAGGTTGAGAGTTTTTTGAAATAGTTAGATATATTTTGAGAAATGTTAATAGGAGAGAAAGTTGGAGAGAGAGAGAGAGAGAGAGAGAGTCGGAAGACAATTTGTTTGGCAAGAAAAAAAATTATTCTGATGCACTTAAGATTATATTTTAGGGTAAATTAATTAGGAGTCCTTGTCAGATTTTTGACTTATTTGTTAGTCCCTAATAGAATTATAACTCATTACAATAAGTGTTATCATTTGTTACAGTTTATGTTAAATTTTGTTACAATAAGTGTCATCTCATAGAGTCTATTAAATTTATTTAGGAAAAATTATATATATATATATATTTCTAAAATCTTTCATATTTAATTATATACCATCCAATTCTAACTATTAAATTATATACTATTCAAATCCGAAGAAAGTATCATATATATATATATATATATATATTTTACTGTTTCATTCCATCCATTTAACTCAATCATAGTTGAGTTAACATCATAATTGAGTTAACAGAGAAAAAAATACTAATTTACTGTCTAAAAAAATATTTTTTAATCATTTTTTCACCTAGACTCTCTCTCACTTATTCTCTCTTTCTAGGGTTATTTTAATCATATTATATATTTTTTAATATTTCTATTACTTGATAGTCAAATATTACTTAAATTTTTACGGCCAATTAACTCCAAAAATATATCTGATAACTTTTTTCAATTTAAGAGATGTACAATTAGGGGTGTCAATTAGGCGGGCCGGCCCGGAGGCCTGGCCCGGTTTTAATCGGACTTGGGCCGAAAAAATGAGCCCGTTTAAATTTTTTAGCCTAGCCCGGCCCGGTCCGAAAAAAATAGGGTCGGGCTTGGACTTTGTGAGGCCCGGTCCGCTCGACCCGTTCGGCCCGAAAAATATAAATATAATTTATATTAAACATAAAATTTATATTTATAAAGAGAATTATATTTATTTTGTCTATAATAAATTTACTCAAAAATATAATCTTTTATAAATTAAAGGTTAATATAGATATAAGTAAAAAATATATTATTTTTTATAAATATATTATAGTAGATATATTAAATTTATATATTATATAAATAAAAATAATATATTTTTTATATTTTTCAGGCCAGGTCGGGCCTAACCGGGCTTTCCTGGCCCGGGCCGGGCCACCCATACCGGATCTACCCCCGAGCCTGGGCTGGACGACCCATTGACATCTCTATGTACAATTTAGCTGTTAACATTAAGGAGTATATAATTGAATATAGAAGATTTCAAAAGTATATATGTAATTTTTCATTTATTTATTTTGTGGTTAAATGCAATTATTACCCACTGATATCATTCCTCAAACGCCAGATCATCAATATGGTGTCCGAGATCAAACTCGAATGTATAACATCACTAGTTCTATACCCGTGCCATGCACGGTAATATTTTAGATAAAAATATATTTAAAATAACATCATAATATCAGTAATATAAAATAAAATAAAAATAAATAAATTCAACTCATAATCAATTTACATCACATATTGGTCTATATTATGAGACATTTATTTTTAAATTACATTCTTAATCAATATTCATAGATCTCAACTTTAATCTTCTTCTTTTTCAATTTTAATTTTAATTTCCTTCTTCTTATTGGATATGAATGTTGTACGGTAGTAATATATATATATATATATATATATATATATATATATACATTTGCAATAATTAATGGATCTCTACTGGTGTGATGTACGAAAATATTTTAGATAAAAATAAATTTTATATTTATATAAAATTATGTTTTAACATAATTATATATAGCAAGCCCCTAAATAGTTGCTATAACTTCTTAGCATCTGGAAAATTCATTATTGCCAGAGGCTCTTTTTCCCAAGGAAGATACAATAGTATGTGAAAATAGGAATATATAATAAAGACTTTCTATTGTGTAAAAATAATAACTCATAGGTAGGGAAGGACATCAGTTTTCAAAAGAAATAATAATAATAGACACTATATTATTTGAAAAATATGCAACTTTCTATGTAATATCAACATGAAGTCACAAGAGAGGGGGATGATAAGGAAAACCTTCAATAGTGTTGATCATAAGTTATAAAGATAACCTAATTCAAAATTTGAAGTAATCAAGTAAGTTGAATTTGACAAAATCCAATGCCATACTGTTGTTGCTCCATAACTCTAATATAATATAAGCACCACCAGAAAAATTTCAAACATATCATGCATTCTTTTAGTAATTAACCCACCAACAAATGAAAGATTTGGCAAAGTGGGAACGACTATTGACCGAGATCTAAATTGGTATGAGATTGTCACGATGCACAGGAATGCTTTAAAATTTTAAGTAAATAGTTTTTTATTATTATTAAATATATAATTATTTTTAAGTTAATATAAAACAAAATTAGAATAATTTCAATTATGCATCTTAGAAGAAAATGTGAGAATAACTAAGATAATGATTTTTTTTCCGGAAAAGTTCACATCACAATGCATTTGGAAGATTTAATCTTCCAACATTTATTGGCTTTTTTTTTCACAACCGTCAATTTTTTGGTGCCACTGCACCTGCCGCACACCACGAATCCGACACATCTGCAGCCATGGCAAGGCACGCTGCCAGGACAGTCAGTGGGCAGACGGTGAAGGAGGGGTAACAGCCGCCCTCGCTCGTGCAGCCCTAGTATCTCGTCGGCGCCACTGATGTACCTCCCACGGACGAAGAGCCTAGGCAGAATGGCCCACCGCTGAGAACGCGCCACAGCACCTCACTATAGCCCAGGTGCATGGAGACTTCCCTCTCGCAGAAGCGCACCTGGCGGTTGCTCAGAAGGAATCGCACGCTGCGGCGGTCTTCGAAGGTCTTTCGGAAACCCCCCCCCCCCCAGGGTCGTGGTGTAGAGTACCGATGTCCTCACCTCCCGAAGCCCGGAGAGCACCTCAGCTTGAAGCCTCTTCAGGGGTTCCCATCTCATGCTCGCAAATGCTGTTACCTGCTGCACCTGTTTGGGTTCCAGAGAACTCCGCGAAGAGATCTGCTCCAGAAGCTGGTGAACATGTATGCTGCAGTCTTTTCGCATTTGTTGCCTGTACATCTTCGTTCATCTTCTTCTTCGACGGAAGTCGAGCGAGCCTCATCGTTGAACAGATGTGATCCATCAGCGTCTTTTCAAATGTGGCGAGGAGGTCCGGGTCGAAGAGGCTAGTTGAGTTGCGATCCGGCCGTCGAAATGGCTACTGGTCGAGATGATCCTATTTTTTCTCGCTTCTGGAGGAACCTGCGGCAGAGAGCTTACAGGCTCTGAAGGGTCTAGAGATCTGCCTGTGATGACATGTGCTTGTTCCCATGCGGCGGTGGCCAGGGGATAGAACAGCACGGATGAAGTTTTAAATTTGTATGAAGAGCAAGATGAGGCAGAAGAAACATCTACCTTTTCTATCCGTTGGCGATGGAAACAAATACTTAAAGGTTGACAGCATGTCCACTTCTGCTATATGCAAGTCCACTTCGGTGGCAGACTGGAGTCTGGAGATCCTCTCGCTCTCTCTCTGCTCATCTTTCTGTGGGTGTTTCTTCTATGACATGTGCTTGTTTTCTATTCTCCTTTTGTGCATGCTGACATGTTGTCAACCCTTCTAATCACCTTGTCTCTCTGGTTCTTGCGATTGTGGAATTTCGTTGTCTTCATATCTCCAGATTATCTTTCTTTCTATGTATGATGGAATGGGCTCTCTCCTCCTCTGTTCCCGAGCCGTGCCATCTCTGTTCTTGTTTCCCTTCTTAAAACATTTGGTAGCCGACTGGTTCCTGCTCTTCCTCTGCCTTTGGTACGTAGATATGATTGTTTCCTATTTCCGTAAAAGTTCTTCCTATTTGGCGACATAATAGGCATCATCTTCATCTGCAGAATAATGAATAGTACAGTTTAATCACTGACGCAAAATGGTAAACATTATGATGTCTATTAATCATGTAAAATACTGCAATAACGCCAACGCTGCCGTGCGGTAGGTCATTGCCTTCCTCATCAAGGGAGCCGTGCGATGCTGGCCGAACCACCGACAACCAATGTTTGAAGCAGGGTCGGGCGCAGTGGGCTCGACGTCGGAGCGGCTAGGGGACGGGTGCGAGCGTCACGGGAGGGACCCTGCTCACGAACGCAGACGCGCAGATGCTGGCGGGGTGCTGACCCGCGCACGGGAGGCCGGGGTCGCGCGGGCAGCCGAGCGTAACCGCGGTTGAGGCGCAGGGGATGGGAGTGGCCGGCGTGGTCGACCCGGCGGTGCTGGCAGGACGCGCGAGATAGGTAGGACACAGACGCCGCGGTGGGTCTGCGCGGTAGTTCTGGTGGGGTTCGCAGACAGGGGTGGTTCGCGTACCCCGCGGGCGCACGGGAGTCGCGGGTTCCGGCGGCAGGTGACGTGCATGTGGCCGCGGTTGGTGCGTGGGGCCGAGTGAAGGCGAACTGGCGAACAGGGGCTCTGGAGGCGGTTCGCGGGCAGGCGAGGTGGCCGCACAGGAGGCTCACGGGTGGCGGACTGCAGGGCGATGGATCCGACTAGGGAGGTCGACGTGGAGGAGAAGCGAAGAGAGAGAGAGAGTCGGCGAGAGACTGTGAGAGAGAGTTCAAAGAGAGAGAACAGTGCGGGATGCAGCCAGCCAGCCATCGCACCAGATTTAGGACATTATCTACACTATCTATTGGTGGTGTTCCCATCAAGCCTAAAATAGATCGAATCTTTTAAACAGGGAATATTTTTTCTTAAAACAGAGAAAGGTTGCCTGCACGATGGTAGACTTAAAATTGAAATTTTTTAAAAAAAGTTTCCTTTGAGTTCGGTTTAGTAAGATTTTTTCAATGATGAATATTTTACCTTGTTTAGCAAGATTTCTTCATTGATTAGGTGACAATTAATATTTGAGACTTACCTTTTGTGGAGGTGTGTTAAAATTGATTAATGTTATTTACCGAGAAAGGGGAATATAATTTCTATTTTTTACCAGAAATTTTAAAACATTAATGTTATGCACGGAATAGAAATCAATTATATTTCTATTATTTTTTGAGAAGTTTTAAGGGGGAATAAAACTATCAAAAATACTTAGTGGGGAGGTTTAGGCTTGTCCTGGTGTTGCCACGTGGCAGCACCAAGACTGAGATATCTCAGTTTGGGCGGGAAAAAAAATTTCTGGTGCTGCCACGTGTACTTCTAAGACTGTGTTTTATTATAATAGTATAGATGACAATTTTGCCGTCCTCTCAAATACTTCTAGCTGCACCATTTGATAATTGTCATATAGTCATCATCCTTTCTCATAAAAAAGACGATTTCATGTATAGGAATGCTAACCCAACGTGTATTAAAATTCACCAACAAATTCACATTAAGGATGACTCAATCTCCTAAACTTTATACCCACGATATAATCGGAATTACATATTCTGAATTTATCATGATTTGTGCTATAGAGTTAAAAATTTGAGATGTAAAAAATAATTATTCAATATAATATTGACACATTTATAATAGTAAAACCTTAATAACTTTTTTTCTGTCTTAACCACTTAATAATTAGGAGTCATGGTGCTAAAACGTATATTTCCTGTGGCTTTTTGGTTCTACAATCAGAGTGCAAAAAGTTTGAATTCAAAATTTCAAATTGATATTTTTTTTATCAAAACTATCAAACTCAAGACTTATATTTCTTGAAGATTAAATGTTATTAGGTTAACTATAATCTGAAGGTAGAATTGGTCGATCCAGATCGAGATCGATTCAATCTCAAGAGGGAACCCCTTGGTTAAATTTCTGGTCGAATCGGTCGAAATCGGTCTCGATCAATCTGGATTGGTCGATTCCAAGTTGATTCTATCGCACACTTATAATAATAATAATAATAAATTCATTAATACATGTATTAAATGTACATTAATTTGTATATTTATGTATGTATATATGTCACGTCTCGGCGTAGAATATTAGGACAGACAGTTAGAATCATGCGAATAACATAGTAAGTAAAGAGTAAGACATCAAACCATTGGGCGATAGTTAGATAATAAAAATCAATTAAATTTTTATTCATAATCAAATCACTATTGCTTATTACATTCACTAATTAGAGTCATTACATAGGGTCCATAGACACTATTAAATAGAATAGACTAAAAGTAAACTAATTAACTACTAACTAGACTCTACTATGATTCTATGGTATTCTTCTCTATGCCACGGCTTCAACATGGACGCATCTCACTCTTGGTCCTTTCCATCCATATATGTGTTATCCTTTTTATCAGATTCACTTGAAATAGACACAGTAGTAGTGACAGATCTATCTTAGGGCCCGTGAGGTCACAAGATCCCATTGAATTGAAACGTTTCTATTAGACATGTAAAATTTCACCATTAGTGATCCCACTGGATCAAGAAAATATGTTTAAGGGTGCACCCATTGAATGAAAATTCTAGGGTTTCCATTGCACGATAGCACTTGATGAGTGAAAATACCCAATAAGATTTATATCTCCTGGCCATACAAGTTTTAAGTGATTAATATATTAATAAGTAGAATAACTAAAGGTGTAATATCAAGTCATGTCACAATCAGAGTAATAACATGACGAGTGTCATGTGATAACAAGTACAAACAATAACATGTTAACACGAGAGAGAGAATGATGGCCATATCACAGGTAATCATGTACAAATCATGTCAAGTTGAGCACTTTTTACGAGATGATTGTGTTAGATAAATCAAATAAGTCAAGTACTTGAGTGTAATGCCAACACACTGGTCATTAAACTCTTACGGGCAAATGTACTTTTGGGCACTCCTCTCAGGACCAAACTAGGCCCCATAATTATTAGACATTAGTCATAATTTCTTATCTTAGACATCAGTCAATGGCCATATACAGTTCCAAGAAATAGATGAAAAACATAGATAAATAGACGAGTGTATCATGAGAGAAAGAGAATAGATGGGAGAGAATGAGACAAGATAAGAGTTTTTGCATTATCCAAAAACTTACAGGGGTCATGTACGAGAAATAGTATGGGAAACCATGCAAGTAACAATTGCAGATAGTACTCTCAGGAACTGATAGCAAGGGTAAGAATGTAATTCTACCCTCTAGTCGTGGTAGGGTGTGACAAGCAGAGAAAACACGGTCCTTAAATATACTGCATTAAGAACACATGCACCAAATAGGGCGCATTTACAATCAGAGACTTAAGGGTGGTTGGGGCATGTCGTACAGGTTCGGCATGGTCCCCATGGCGTATATAGGTGTTTATGGTACAATCTGCTCAGCGTCCTAGAGAATTTACAGGCTCACAGAGTCTTAGGGAGACTTTAGCGAGGGAGTTTCAATCCGACATGAGGAATACTCGATGGAGGACTATCATGGCACCAAGAGAGGCATGGAAATAGTTGCTCGGCATTCTAGTGGACTTCTAGAACAATGGAGTGATAGTAGCAATACTCCAACATTTGTAGAAAATGAGAACGAGTGTATTATTGAATTAAATCTTTGTTTTTGATAACTTTTATGTCTTTTATATGATTACATGATTTCATAGTATCAACATGGTGATATCCAACTATTTTAGGGTTTGCATGGCATATAGAATATAAGAAATAATCAAAGGGGCGCATGTACATATCATGGAACTTAATTATAAGAGTTAAATTCATTTTTAATAACATGTAGTCTTCTGTTAGTGCGTTTAAACTTAAACAAATATTTAACAATTGTAGCATGAAGTTAAGACATTGGTTGTAGGTAAATTAGAGTTTTAGGGCATTTGTCTAAACATGGTCGAGTCACTTCCGTGTTCAAAAGGCAGTCAAATATCCCACCATGTTCAGACTAAGTGAATGCGTGGATCTTGTTGGCCGCATCCTGAATGCGAAGTATCACATGACTGCGTTCATGAGGCGGTCTCTGCCATCATTGCGTTCACAACACAGTGAACTCGGGATGACATATGGGGGATTAAAATGCCTGAATCTCGGTGTGGAAAGCATGAAAATTCATCAAACTAATTTTAAATCAAAGCTAACAGGCTCATGGATGCACAGAAATAAGAAATCGACAAGAGGACATAGATTAAACAAGATTTAACATAAAGATCATGGCTCGGGTTAATAAGACAACACGAATTTGAGATGCAAAATACTCTTTATATGCATGATAGAAATTGTGAAAAATATGGAGATCGTATTTCTGACATCAAAATCAATTTATAAGAGTATTTAATTAGATTAAGCTTGAGAGAATACCTACTTTGAGCGAAATTGAAGATTTAGGGAAAAAATGGGGAAGAACACTTCCACGAGATCCTCCTTCTTCAGCCGTCTTCTTATGTCCAAGATCTTCTTCAGGCAACAATAGAGTCGGCTAAGAGGGATATTTGGGTTTATTTATAGAGATTAGTTTTCCAATTCCTAATACAACTCTAACTTTATTAAATTATAAATTTTTACATGTTTATCTTTATCTCCTAGTCTTCCTATCTCTAATTGGGTTGGGATAGATATGGGAAAACATGGTTAGCAAGTTAGAGTAGTGATATGACACAAATTTAGATAATTATGGAATTTATTTAAGTTTATATGCACATTTAATTAATAGATAGTGGACATTCTAAATTTAATAATTTTACTATTATTCTATGTCCTATTTGGCGCAATAATTCTATTATGGACCACTATTTTAAACCCATTAACTTCCTTTTCTTATTGGGTCTTATATTAACTCATTTATTCTTTAAAATTAATTAACTTATGATATTATTTGAATTAATAACTTGGGATATTGCTATACATGCATTAACTATATACACATATATATGCATTAACTATATATATAGATGTATATTGTTATTATATTTACATTAATATATGATTGTATATACACTAACACACACATTAATATACAATTGAGATACATATTAATTATGTTTATACATTAATATATATATATATACATTAAGTATATAATGTGCATATTGTTACTAATAGATGGTTTTATGCACATTAACACACACACACATTAATATATGAGAGATATATATTAATTATGTTTCTACATTAATATATGATTTTATGATTGATATACATATTAATTATGTTTATGCATTAATATGATATGTATATATATGTGCATATTTATTATATTTACATTATTATATGATTGTATGTACATAACACACAAACACATTAATATATAATTGATCTACATATTAATTATGTTATACATTAATATATCATTGCATGATTGATATATGTATTATTATGTTTATACATTAATGTGATATGTATATAGTGTTTGATTACATAAATTTTGTGTATGTATATATATTAATGGGTAAATTTATGAGCATGATTACATATATCATAAATATATATATGTAAATATTAAAAACATTTTTTATTTTTTTTATTTTATCTAATTTTTAAAATAAAATAATGTTTTAATCTGGCCGATCATGCTCCTGAGAATGGAATTGGAACCTCCTTACCATAAGGTAAGGTCTTAATTAGGTCTTTATTAGTGGAATCGAGATCCTAAAAAATACAGGAGTCTACTCTATTAGAAATTAATAATAATAAATGCTTATAATTGCAACATCAATCTTTTTTTTTTGCCTTGGTATTGGTCAAATGGGCCCCATATACCAGCTTTTATTTTAGGAAAAGTCTTGTTGCAAACCTTGGTTTGCAACAAACACTTGCAAACCCAATAGGGGTTTGCCACATAACCCTAGGATTAGGTGATCATGACATGGGGTATTATTATAATATCCCATGTCATGATGTGGCAACCTCCATTGAGTTTGCAACACTTGGTGCAAACCAATGGTTTGCACCAAGTTGTTCTCTTTATTTTATTTCAGTAAAGAATAGACAATCACGTCCTAAGATTTTTTTTTGCACTTTTTCATATTTTGGCAATGCATTTTTATGGTATACGAATAGGGGAATAGGGACTCTGTGCAAATACTATTTGGATATTTTAGGTGTATTTTTGAAATTCATATAAATGAGGAGCATATATGTAATATATGTGACGATAATTTATACTTTAGAGTATGATATGAATGAAAAAAATCCCTTACTTTTCCCCTTTTATCACACTGTACGGTTAAAGTGTAAATATTTTTAGTCATTATCATCTAGGATATGCATGTTTAGTGCCCACTTGGAAGAAAAGAAGCACTTTGAATTGCATTGCTCGGTGCTAGCCAGTAGCCATTAAATAAAGAGTTCAGACCCTCTCAGTATATTGGAGGACCGAACTCTATAAGTCACCAAATGAGAGATGCCCGTGTCCCATCTCTCCCCCTTCTGGTTGCGCCGGTAAACTCGATTTTTTTTCTTCCACACTCCGTCTGATTCCTCCTTCCCGCCTTGTGAGCGAACTCGGTCTCGTCCTCCCCCCGCGCTTGAGTATAAGGAGCTTACGTCTCCTTTGCCCGAGTTCACTGACGCTTGAAGAACCCCCACCATCGCGGTGTCGGCTGCCAGAGTTTGTCCAGCCATCGACAACGAATAGTCCAGAACTATGCGTTGCCCCCATCGTTGTCTAGGTACGACCCACCCTCTCTCTTTCTCACCCCTCCCTACCGTCGTCTATATCTCCTCCTTTCCGCCCTCTTGATCTCTCCCTCCTCCCACCGCCATATCTCTCCCCCCCCCTCCTTGCCGCACTCTTTATCTCCCCTCCCCTCCCCGCCACCCTCTCTCTCTCTCTTCTCTCTCTCCCTTCCTTGCTGCCCTCTCAATTTCCCCTCCCTGCCGCCCTCTCTCTCTCTCCCCCTCCCTTCCCTGTTGCCCTCTCTATGTCCCCGCCCCACCCGCCTCTCTCTCTCTCTCTCTCTCTCTCTCTCTCTCTCTTCTCTCTCTCTCTCTCTCTCTCCTCTCTCTCTCTCTCTCTCTCTCTCTCTCTCTCTCTCTCTCTCTCTCTCTCTCTCTCTCTCAGAGCTAGAAGTTGATGCTTCTATGAGCCAGATACCACGACACGTGGCAGGGACTAGAACTGGACATATGCTTAACAAGATAGGGTTTGTGCAGGATTGATTGATTTCATGTTTATGGGTTTAGGATTGTGGGATTAAAGATTGGATACCAATTATGGTCATTTCAAATAGATGTAATGGTGAAATGTTTTCTATAAATAAGTAATGCTCATGAAAGGTCTCGCTTTTTTCTATTTTTTGTCATGATAAACAATAAGCAAAGAATTCATTTGTACTTTAATGTGTCATATGTATCCACATTTATCCTTGTATTCATTTAAGATATGATAATCCTTGTACATTTCTTTTCATTAATTGTATAATCTTGTTCAATGTTTGAATTATATATTGTTGTATATTTTAGAAAGGCAATCAGCAATATTATGGATAGGAAAAGAGTAAGAGGCAATGCTCAAAAGGATGGTGATAAAGAGCCTCAAGTAGAGGCCACTGTTTCAAATAGATAGGAAAATAAATCTGAACGGTACCCATTACAATGATCATTCTTCGTACATTATGTTGAACAAATGAAAATTATTAGCTTTAGGCATTTCTCCTAGATGGTTTTAAGGCGGTGGGGCATGGGACGGGAGGGTGGGGTCTCGAGTATCGAACCCGAGGCAGGCTGCATTCACCCAATGGCGTTTGCCATTGGGCTACAACAAAAAATGAAAACTATTAGCATACGAGATTGCCACCGTACATTGTTGTCATGTACACCATTTCATATTTTTGTTGATATTCCGCCCATCAGTTTAGAGGTTCATTATTTAGGAAAGTGGTTGGAAATCATGTAAAGGGGAAGAATTTTCAATTTGTGGGAAAATGATCAGATTTATAGTGGAAGATGTGAGTATCATTATATGACTTTCTTGTTTTGGAAGTTTTATTAAATTAAGTGGCAGAGTGAAAAAGTCCAAATTGCATGGCTTGTAGGGAGGTGAGAAACCTTGCACTTGTAGAGAAGTTCTTTTAAAAAAATTGAAGGTGCTAGCAACCCAAGAGGATGAAGAATCTATTAGACTTACTACTGTGAGTATATGGATGTTTTCATGTGTGCTTCATTATTATTACTATTAAGTTCATATGTGTAATGGCCCCGATGCTCGGACCCTCAGCTCGCACCAAGGATCCGACCATCGGCACCGCCGCCCACGGGTCTGGAGACCCGAAAGGGCTAACGGATCAGTCTAACGAGATATGTAACGGAGATAAATAACAACAAACACACTAAAATGTACTAACAGGTGAAGGAAGAGTCCAACACAACGTACAAGTCTAGTACAGTCTCAAAGTAGTAAAGTACAAGTGCAGAAAGTAAAGGGGATAACAGGTCCCTTAGAGGCATACTCTGAGGGTGAAGTACACTGGACAGGAGAACACTGCTCAAGAGGGACGCCATCTACTATGGCCCCGTCTCCTCAGTCCGCCGCGGAGGGTATTGCTGTGAAGTCTCATCTGCAAAAGAGGGAGTGAGCTTCACGAAGAATCCCAGTAGGGGCTACCAATCTCCCCTGGTTCTAATAGCAGAATAGATCTAAATGCACAATAATTAGATAAAGCAGTAAATCTATCCTACTAACGGAGTCAAGTGCAAAAGCGTAAAGAACTACACGGTCAACGGTCTAAGCTACGAGTCGTGACCGAGAAACCTATGTAAACCACGGCACTGGGAAGAACCTAAGGCTGTAAATGCAGACAGTCAACAACTGCCTGGACAGAAAACACTAGCTACAGAACGCTACAACTAGTCAACCGTCAGGTGCGCCATGTGCCTTACCCTCAACCACAGTCCATGTCTAGCACCTCCCATCGGAGTGAGACGCGGAACTAAAGTAACCACAACGCCGTAGTCTGGCCGGACTACGGTCCCACGCCTGACCCCTCTAAATGGTTCCGGAACCACGTAGAGTGAGGCAGTGAGAAAATGACTAGCTGATCTATGTCGGAAGAGCTACCAACTGCCACAGTGTCCCAGACTCAGCTAAGAGAGCTCTACAAATGACTCTACGCCGTTGTCCCCATCGTTTTCCCTTTGCTACCAGAGTCCGTGACTCGAGCTCGCCTGCCGCCCGAGAACTCCCTATAACAGGCGCACGGGGATGGGGGTCTAGGTAACGGTAACACCTTTCTCATGGACAAGCCCACAGGTGCCCAGCACCGGGCGAAAGAGACTAGAGTAGACTGTACAAGGAAACATCACAGTGCCAAGAGAAATAGAGTCATAGCGGAAATGGAACTCTACACAGGTCGCCAGTCCCTCTCAGTCAGAGAGGCGATTGAGAGACCCGTCGCGAAAAGAACACGACGGTTCTACCTGTCGCGATAAGAAAACTAGAAGGCGACCAATAACCCCGTCGCGACAGCAACGCGATGGGCGAGAGCGTCGCCACCAACCGAAGCCTTTTGAACGCGACACATAATCCGTTGTGATAATAACGCGATGGAGATGGAGGACACGTTCAAACAGATCCCTGAATGTCATCCACATACCCGTCGCATTTCTGAATGCAACGGGTGCCGAGGCGCGCTCACGGAGAACGCGACGGGACGATACGTTGTGACCAGGTCGCGACTGGAAGTCCCGTCACGACCTCAGTCGGGAGCCACACAAGGACTCCAGTATCGCCCCAAAACCACACCAACGGTATGAACATGGGGAGGGGAGCATGGGAATGATGAAAACAAGTCCAATAACATCCAAACCACCCATATAAACCCTCATACATGCAAGGAATGCAAAGCTACACTCCATAACTCACATGCACAATAGGAACCCTCAACAATCATACCCAAACCTCTAAACCAAGCATGAATCAGCATTACAAGAATCACACAAGCATCTACATGATCATGGATAGCATGCAACCCTAGCATGATCTCTAGGCTTGGAGAAAGGGGTTGGGGCCCTAGCATGATAGAACTAGGGGAGGTTTAGGCATCCCTACCTCAAATAGGAGATCCACCCCAATGGGGCCTTCTCGTAGGCTTGTAACCCTCCTCCTCGTTCCAACTCCCACAGAGATGCCGTCCACGAGCCACGAACGACCTTCACACATTGAGGATGAGGATCACCATGGAAGATGCCATAGAGAAGAAGAAGGAAGAGGTGAGAAGGAGAAGAAAAACCAACACACACAACACAATCCATGCACTTACCACACAATCCTCCCCCTCCAGCTCCCCACAAAGCACCAACACAGAGAGAGGTCGCTGGAGGGAAGAAAGAAGTAGAGAAGGGGCGAAATGGGGTTGCTCTTAGGCCTGAGCAACTTATGCCCTGGCGCTCAGAATGCGACGGCCATAGCCGTCACGTTAGCAAAGCTAACGCGACGCTCACCTACGTCGCGATCTGGGAACGCCTGCAGACTTGACGGTCAAAGCCACCACGTAGCATGCATGCAAACCTGACATCTGAACATGACAGACCAGTATGTCGTGTTCATGCATACAAGACGATAGGTGTCTCCACCCGTCTCGATAGCAAAACGACAAGAAAACAATCTGTTGTCAGATCCTAGTCGCGACAGGGGCGGCCAGTGCGTTCTTATCCAGAACGCGACGGTCGCAACCGTCGCCTTCAGAAGGCGACGTGTCAACATGTCACGACCTCAGCCGAGAGCATCCGACCCACAAGGGGATAGGGATTTACAATCTAACCAACAAAAAACAATTTGTCCTCAAAATTAAGGGTGAAACCCGAGGAAAAGAAGGCACACTACACCTGTCACTCAAACAAGTAGGAAAGTGCTCCCGCATCTCGTCCTCGCTCTCCAAGTGGCCTCGCCACTGATGCGGTTCTCCCAAACTACCTTGATGAGCGGGATCTGCCTCCTGCGCAGCTACTGCACTCTGCGGTCCACCACGCTGACCAGGTACTCTGGCATTGACAGATCTGGA